>MU628781.1:0-18863 GCA_025688805.1 Aspergillus egyptiacus
TATATATTATAAAAATTAATTAAAAATAAATTTATATTTATATTTACTAGATTCTATTTTAAATTATATATATATATACTATAATAAAAATATCTTTTTTTATTTTTATAAAAAGATAAACTATTTCTAATATTAAAAATAGTTTATTAATTTAATCTAGCTATATCTTTATATAAGAAAAAATAGTTAAAGAAAAGAAAACTAGTAGCTATATAAGATATTAATATAGGTATATAGATCAGGTAACTAGTAGCCTGAGGCAGCTAGGGCTCAATCTAGGGCTCTAAGGCCTGTGGCCGAGGTCTTGAGCTAGGCAGGCAGTAGCCCATAACAAAAATACTAGATTACTTTTTTTCTTATAAAAATACTAGTCTTTCTTATACTCTTCTCTTTATTAAATTTATTATATAGTTATCTTAGTATTATTATATATAGATCTATTACTAAGCTAAAGTTATACCCTTATCTTTACTTTAAATAGCTATAGCTAGTGTTAATCAGCCCACTAGTTAGTGAAAATAACTAACTAAATAATTAAATAAGATCATGCCTTTACGCCACTGACTGTGACACTCAGTCTCTCATATAATACTAAGATTAGTTATTTTATTATTTCTTCTGAGCTGCTATAGAGACTTAATCAGTGCTAGACATCTTTATTGTATTATTACCTCAGAATCAATCTCCATCATATCATGTCCTAATGGTACAGTATTGCTACTATTTCGCTCTAAGCCCTGCCTTGCAACTTGAGACACCTTGTGTTCTTCAGAATACCACTTCTTTTGACTGAACCTGGCTCTCTCTCTAGTCTCTATAAGGGCTCGCCGGACCTGATCTTTATCCTTCGGGATTGAGAGCGATTCAGGTTCCCTGTACAGGACTAACTCGTTTCCTTGGCACCTGGGAGTTGAGACCAACATTCTAGACATCGGTAGTCTATCTTCCAGTCCAGGCAGAAATGAGAGGGGAACCCCGAGAGCATCCGCCTCTGCTAATTCCTTATCTAGATCATGGATGTAGATGGTGTGTTTTGTGTCATCCAGCATCATCGCGTCATTTGATCCATCTAGGCCTTCACCAGGTCGCGCTTGCACATCCTGCCCGTGGGCGAAGCAAGGTGTTGCAGGAGGGTCTAAGCCGATATTATTAGGTTGGGATACATGGTAGTCCGTTAAACTGATTGTTTTCTATCGCTACGTACCTATGTGTAAACGACCGAACCTTTTGGCGAGTGGTTGGTCTCCGAGTTCCCCCTCGGCGGGGCGCTTCCTCCCGCGAACTCCCATTTCAGGTTGCGACATCTCCCGCCCGACTACAGTAGTGCCTAGGAAAGAAGGAAGGGAGTCTGGCCAAAGAGGTGGTAGTTTGAATTCATACTAATTCAGGATCCCGGCAAGCAACAGGGTGCCAGAGAAACACCTTTGAGCGTCTCGCTTGATGCTGGGGCGCAGGTTCGCAAAGACTTTCGCGGGATTGACTCATCTCTTCTCCCCTCCGTCCAAAACTAGAACATTCGACAACCTTCAGTTCTCGACACTCTCCGTCATCCGATCACTTTCAGGTGCACAACCTTTCAAGATGGCAACAACCCAGGAGAGCGAGACCAAATGGTCCTCTAAAATCGTTCGGAATACTTTCCTTCAGTATTTTCAGAAGCATGGCCATACTTTCGGTATGTACAGCAAACGGAGGACACGGTTACTCATGAAGAGGTTGATGGTTTCGGGTCTATGGCTAACAGACCATCGTCCGTATAGTTGCGTCCTCGCCGGTTGCGCCGCACTCTGATCCTACATTGCTTTTTACAAATGCTGGGATGAACCAGTTCAAGTCCATTTTCTTGGGCACTGTCAATCCGAATTCTGATTTTTCACAGTTGAAGAGCGCAGTCAATTCTCAAAAGGTTGACTCCCAGGTAACCAAATTCTATAACTCCTGCTAACGGGTGCACAGTGTATTCGTGCTGGCGGGAAACATAATGTCAGTGGCGCCAGAGCAAGCCTGCATACTACCACACAACTAACGGCTATGAATCCAGGACCTCGACGATGTCGGAAAAGATAGCTACCACCATGTGAGATCATTCTCGACCCTGAGTTGAAGCCTATAAAGTGGTTCTGGCTAATCACACTCGATAGACCTTTTTCGAGATGCTCGGTAATTGGAGCTTTGGTGATTATTTCAAGAAGGAGGCCATTGGCTATTCCTGGGAACTGCTAACGCAGGTTTATGGCTTGGATCCCACTCGGCTTTATGTTACTTATTTTGAAGGCAACGAAAAAGGCGGCCTCGAACCGGACCTGGAAGCCAAAGAGTTGTGGAGGGCCGCAGGCGTTCCCGAGGACCACATCCTTCCTGGAAACATGAAGGATAATTTTTGGGAGATGGGCGACCAGGGCCCGTGTGGACCTTGCAGTGAAATTCACTACGACCGCATCGGTGGACGTAACGCTGCGCATCTTGTTAACCAGGATGACCCCAACGTTCTGGAAATCTGGAACAACGTTTTCATACAGTACAACCGCGAAAGCGATGGCTCCCTGCGTCCGTTGCCGAATAAACATGTTGACACTGGAATGGGATTCGAAAGACTCGTGTCCGTGCTCCAGAACAAGTCGTCAAATTATGACACCGATGTATTCAGTCCCCTTTTCCAGACTATTCAAAGCATCACTGGAGCACGAGAGTATCAGGGCCGTTTTGGGTCCGAGGACACCGATGGGATTGACACGGCCTATCGCGTTATAGCGGATCATGTGCGAACCTTGACGTTCGCAATTTCAGACGGTGTGGTTCCCAACAATGAAGGCCGTGGCTATGTCATTCGTCGAGTACTGCGTAGGGGTGCACGCTACGCTCGCAAGTACTTCAATGTCGAAATTGGAAACTTCTTTTCAAAACTTATTCCAACCCTTGTGGAACAATTGGGTGACATGTTCCCCGAGCTGGCCCACAAGCAGCAGGAAGTGATTGAAATACTGGACGAAGAGGAGATATCCTTTGCGAAAACGCTCGACCGCGGGGAACGCCAGTTCGAGCAGTATGCCCAACAGGCCAAAGCCGCAGGGGATCGTAAGCTACACGGTGCTGACGTTTGGAGGCTTTACGACACATTCGGATTTCCCGTCGACCTCACCCGTATAATGGCTGAAGAGCGTGGGCTTCAAATAGATGATCGTGAGTTTGAAGAAGCGCGTGCCAAAGCCAAGGAGGCCAGCAGAGGACAAAAGAAAACTACCACCGGAACAGTGAAGTTGGATGTTCATGACCTGGGAAAACTGGAGAAGATGAACGGCGTGCCCAAAACCGACGACAGTGCCAAATTTGGAAAGGGCAATATCACTGCACAGGTTAAAGCGATCTACCATTTGAAAGCCTTCCATTCTTCCACCAGAGACATACCTGATTCAGAGCAAATTGGTATAATCCTTGACCGAACAAACTTCTACGCAGAGCAGGGCGGTCAAGAAAATGACACAGGGCGACTGATTATCGATGGACAGGCTGAACTTGAAGTCGTCGACGTTCAGCTTTATGCCGGTTACGTGTTGCACACAGGCTTCATGAAATATGGCTCATTCAAACTTGAAGACACCGTTATTTGCGAGTATGATGAGCTCCGCCGGTGGCCCATCAGAAACAATCATACCGGGACACACATCCTGAATTTCGCCTTGAGAGAAATCCTAGGGGATGGAGTTGAGCAGAAGGGCTCTCTTGTTTCTTCCGAGAAATTGAGATTTGATTTCTCTCACAAATCCCCCGTCTCGGATGAAGAATTGGCAAAAATTGAGGGTTTATCTACACAGTATATCCGACGCAATTGCTTCGTTTATGCTCAGGAAGTTCCTCTTGCTGTTGCACGGCAAATTTCGGGGGTGAGAGCTGTTTTCGGCGAAACCTATCCGGACCCTGTTCGTGTCGTTTCCGTAGGTGCTGATCTCGGCGAAATCCTTAAAAATGTCGAAGACCCCCGGTGGAAGGAGGTCAGCATAGAGTTCTGCGGTGGGACTCATGTCCAAAAGACCGGAGATATAAAGGAACTGATTATTCTGGAAGAGAGTGGAATCGCCAAAGGTGTCCGAAGGATCATTGCAGTTACGGGAGAAGATGCCCATGAAGCACAGCGTATTGCTATGGACTTCAAGAAGCGGTTGTGCCAATTGGAGGCCATGACTTCGGGCCCGGCTAAAGAGCAAAGTGCGAAGCAGATACAGGTCGAACTCAACCAGTTGTCAATATCTGCCCTGCAGAAATCGAAATTCCGCGAGCAGTTCACGCAGATCAACAAGAAAATCATTGAAGAGCAGAAGGCACAACAAAAGCTCGAGTCTAAGAAGGCCATCGAAACCATAACATCATATTTCGAGGCTGCAGACAACGCTTACAAGCCCTGGCTTATTGCTAAACTCCCGATCTCCGCGAATGCAAAGGCTGTCAGTGACACGTTGACTTACGTAAAAACAAAATTACCGGAGAAGACTGTCTATATCCTGGCGCCCAGTGTCGACGATGGGCGTGTTGCCCATGGATGTTACATCTCCAAGGTAAGGAGCGCAAAGGTCTTTATACTCACCTCTCGGATCATGGCTGACACGGTATATCTTACGTCTAAAGGCAATAAGTGATCAGGGCGCCTCGGCGAGTGAATGGGCTACCGCTGTCTCGAGGGCAGTTGGGGGAAAGGCAGGGGGCAAAGGCCCTACTTCTATCGGAAATGGTGTCAATCCCGACAAGGTTGATGAAGCGATTGATCTGGCATCGGAATATCTAGGCAAATTCAAGCTGTAGGCATCTCAAGGCTAGGGCAGCTTCTGTTTCTTCAGACCAGGGTAGATTTCGTTCTAAGAGAGAAGAAAAGTGGTTCGTTTTACATCTCCCCGCATTGAATGACTGTAACATCCTGGTTGGGCTTGTCCCTCGTAGTGCGGGTGTTCTCGATCATACGCACGATGTCCATTCCGTCTACTACTTGGCCAAAGACAACATGTTTACCATTCAGGAACGGCGTTGCTGTTGTTGTGATAAAGAACTGGCATCCGTTTGTATTTGGACCGGAATTCTGGAATATTGGTCACTCATTAATGCCTCAAATGATACTGGGTTCCAAAGGAGGATTACCGCCATACTGAGCAGTCCCGGACGGTCGTGCCGGAGATCGAAGTTCTCGTCAGGAAATTTAGGAGTCCCGTAGATAGAACACGAGCCTGTGCCGTCACTATTGACAAAATCGCCTCCTTGAATCATGAAGTCCTTGATCTGAGAAGTAATGTTTAGGTTGTGCAAAATCACACAAAGGGCGGTCTCAAGACTTACTACTCTGTGGAATTTGCTACCTTTGTAGCCCTGAGGCCGGCCTTGTTGGTTTTTGCTCTCTCCCGTGCAGAACTGTCGGAAATTTTCAGCAGTCCGTGGAGTCACATTAGCGAAGAGTTCCATTTTAAGGCGACCTAGTGGTTCTCCTTTGGAGACACTGTTAGCCTGTTCGTCTTGCGGCTATACGCGCATTTGGATGCTATCCATATCAATTGATTGCTTACCACCAAGAGCAACATCGAAAAAAACTATTGGATTGGCATTTTGGGCTGGGGTACCGCCAGTGCTGTTCATTGTACTGGGTGTCATCGCAGGGACTACTGGAGATCTACAGATGTCGGAGTATCGATTCTATAATACCTTATTAAAGCTAGATACCCAGTCTAGGTATTATATATTCAAATGGAATAATGGATACCGCCCTTCAATTTAGCAGCCCCCTCCTCGGGCCAGACCCATCTGACAACCCGGTCCCGTGATCAGGCTCCTAGCCCCCAGGATTACAGTAACCGGTTCCTTTCGATAACGCTCAATTGTGGAGTATTGTCTTCTCCAACTCAACTTTCGAATTGGATGCAGGGAGTCGCGAAAAAAAGCCCGAGAAACGACTAAGGTAGGGCATCTTGCAGCTCCGTAGTAGCTGCTATCAGTAATGCTCGGTCAGACCTGCATTTCTGTGTGTTTCCTGAGCTGCTCTTCGCGACCCGATGAATTGAACTGTTATTTGCAAACGCCATTTGTTGGGCCCACCAGCGTGGTACTCTCTCTATCTCACAAGGACAACAAAGCTTAAGACTGCCTGAATCCTCGGTCCAAATAGCACCTTCATTGACAGAGCGGCCTTGAAGCGCAAGGACCTCGTACCGGTGCAGGTCTCTGAACTCCGTGGGCTAAATATAAATAACCTTCATTATCCTTTATCGGGATGTCTTCGACAACCAGCTCCTCGTCCGGGGCTGGTAGTTCTGAGCAGGGCAATAGTGACGAGGGCTCGACCTCCACCAGCTCACCTCTCTTGTTCTTTGTTGCTCTTGGTTTTGGGGTGGTCTTCACCAATCTATGGTACGTGGAGCACTCTAACCATCCTAGCCTAACTGACTCTTATTCTTCGCCCGCCACAGGATCATTGTCGGTGTCAAGTATTGCTTCCGGTACAATCAACGGAATCGCCAATCACGCAGAGAGGAGACAGGCGAGCCGATTGACCTAGTCACAATGCCGCGAACTCACCGGAGAAGAAGAGAAAAGAAGCTAATGACCATGGACGAAGTAAATGAGCGATTTCCGCTCACCAAATACAAAGTCTGGAGGTCCTCTCGAGCGAATGCGGGATTATCGACTGCTGGCGGTATATCCGCTCCGGACCGTGATCGGAACCTGGAGACTTCGGACCACGCACAATATGCTGCAGCTGGCGCTGTATCATCTATGGCTGCTTTTGACATAAAGTCCCGTCAGAGACTTGACTCGTTTACGTCACAGCCATCTAGTACTGTCATAGCCACTGAGACTCTGCCTCAGCCGGAAGAGAAAAGTGGCGGCGGTTTCGTTCAGCGAAACCATGCATCTCCTAGAGCTAGCTGCGATCGAAGTGATACAGAGACAAAGGAGGCTGAAGAACCTACTGCACCGCATAACTGTCACAATAACCTTCTTCCGGCTGTAGCCCCCCCTGACCTTGCTGCGAATCCTGGCGACTCTTGCGCAATCTGCCTTGATATCATCGAAGACGAAGATGATATACGTGGCCTTGCATGTGGACATGCTTTTCATGCCTCGTGCGTTGATCCATGGCTGACAAGCCGGAAGGCTTCTTGTCCTCTATGCAAGGCAGATTATTATACACCTAAACCCCGTTCCGACCCTATTGAACCAGCACCGGTATATGACCGTTCTGGTCGCCATACTACAACCCGAATGGCTGCTTCAAGCCAACCGCAAACAGTATTCATCAGAGGACGAGTTAATCCTTTTAGGTCAGCTATCCTATTATCGGACCGGCCCATACAAACAGGTCCGGGCGTCACATCTGATCCTCCTCGGCCAATAGGTCGCCACTTCTGGAGAGCGCGATTTGGGTCCATACAAAACAGCCCGGAAATTGCCGAAGAGGATCGGTCACGGCCTCATCTCCACAGTTCGTTCCTGTCCTCTCGGCTGTTTAACTTTCACTACCCTTTCAGGAACGGGGGGCATAACACTGCAACGGATGTTGGTACTTCGCGCTCAGCTAATGTGAGGACTCCTAGCCAGCTGGAGGCTGGCCAATCTCAATGAAATATGTCTTGAGTACAAATTCATTTACATTTGATACCCTTTGCGCCCTTAAATCGGCATCTGGCATGCCCATTCTGGACGGGGAGGGTTTACAATACAGGCCCGGGCATCGTCACTAGTCTTCTGTTTTGGATGTAGCCCTCCCCGGCCAACTCTCATGGCTATTCATGTTCATTTACAAACGCGCGACTTCTTTTGTCAAGCTGCTTTGCCTTATGTGCTCATCAATACTTTGGAAGGCGGTTCCGGTTCCGTTTCTTTTTTCATTCTCTGGGATTATATCTCTGCAAATATCTATTGAGAGATATCCGGCAAACGGTTGGCATTGGCATATTTGGCATTGATCGCGTACATTGACGCTGTTAGTTTTGGCGAGATTAATATACTCATTCCGACTCCCATTCCGGGCTGTCTAATAACCTGCTGGTTAGCAATTTCAGTCAGATTATAGTCCTAATAATTTTCCTGTGATGCAGGAGTAATAATAGTAATAATAGTAATAATAGTAATAATAGTAATAATAATAATAATAATAATATTTTCTATTATTAATATATAAATATAAAATAAAAGAGAGAAACAAAAAAGAAAAAGAAAAACATAAAACAAGAACCTACTCATATGATATATTGATCGAAGCCAATAATATTCAACCGCGATTGCTACCTCAGTATCACTATGGGCAAGCTGGTACATAATAGGTACATTTACTTCTGTGCTCTCGTAGTCCCAACGCCAGCGCTGATGACGCCTGGTAGTTCGGTGTTTCCGACGCTGTATATCATACTGATGGCAGAAATCACCGTCACTATAATAGCTACAGCAACGCCGGAGATCAGGAAGAACGGGGAACTAATGTCTATCTTTTGACAAGCAGATCCTCCCCATTGAACCTTGCGTTCCGACCCATCTTCGTTTTTGACGTACGTCTCGTAGCAACGACAGGCATAGCAGTCACCAGAAGTTCCTTCGCCCTCAGGGCCAGATTTCTTGAAACAAACACCATGCCCTGAGCAGGAATTAGTTGCTTCGAGGCAAGATGCATTTGACGCGTAACAAACTGGCGCGAAGGAGGGAGGCGTCTTCAAGCGTTGCTCAATGGTCATAGATTGAGTGCTTCTTGCTGCATCTACTATGGAGTCGATATCGAATCCTGGCGTTCGCCGAGAGTACAATGATTTCTGGGCGTTGTTGGAAATCGGCAGAATCACTGCTGTAGTTCTCGTACCATTCAAAGAAAGTGAATGCAAATCAGAAAATAGGCTCTTCACAGTGTTAACATAGGCTATCGCAGCCTTTGGGTTCAGAAGTGGCTGCAGCTAGTATTAGTAAACATTCTAAGATGTTAGATGCTTCTAGGTATATACCTTGAACGAGACATGCACAAAACAAGCCCCCTTAGGTTCATTAACCCAAGCTTCACCGGTAATGCTCCCATTAATCAGTCCATCATAGAGTGCATTGCCAAATTGTAATTGTGAAGGACATGATCTGGTGACCTGAAAACCCAGAATTAGAGTGTTAGCATTATATATATATATAAATAAAAGTGTGATGTGGCTTCTCACCTTCTGAATTCCAGTTATCTCTCCATGATTGAAAGAACAACGTTTGCTCTCTGGGCCGAATAAGCCACTGGGACTAGTCTCCAACAAAGAGTCGAAGAAGTCACTTCTCTCAGACACGGTTGGGAATGCTGAAATCAATAATCCATTTTGATATTCATGTCGTATCAATGAGTCTGGGATATATCATCAGAAACACTACCTTGCAATGCTAACAATCGCAGTATTGACGTACCGATATGCTCACTGAGGCCTTCCACTATGACGAGAATCGTATTGAGCTCTCCATCCTTCACCGGTGTTACCGCACTGAACAGAGTCCCCGAAGCTCCTCCAAATCTGCTCAAGACCTCAATGCTGCTGCCACCTGACGTTTCTAGGGCAGATGTCGTGGATGATCCGGATCGAAGCTCCAGTAGTTGCTGAAGGATTTTGTTCGTAACTACTAGAGACCCCTGGTCTTGTCCTCCTAGGCCCGGCTCGAAAGTGAACAAGGATGCCTCCAAGGCGGCTGTCCCGATGGTAAGAGTGGCCAGCGCAATCAGAAAGCAGGCGAAAGGGGACCGCATGCTGAAATGGAAGAGCATGATGTATTTCTCAAAGTTAGGTTAATCGGTCTGTACGCCAATGTTTACCCTGATTTCTCGGGGCCGACCTCCCTGCGTCAAAGAGTATGTGCACCCACCGTCCTTACAATAGCATTTACTTAGGCCATGGTCGGTTGTCCATGGCGGGGAAGACAACTGGTCCAATAATCAACGATCACGTGCCAAAAAACCATGCTACCTTTTCGGAAAAGGAACATGCATCCATTTTAAAAGATCGATGGATGGCACCTATTCTGCCAGGATTGCTCATTGTATCATGCTACATACGTATAATTTACCATCTTATAACGCTTGACATCGCATACGCGTTCATGCGACTTTGTCTACGTCTGCGCGATACTACATCAGTGCTGCCGTACCTGGAGTATTTGCTCGTTGACGGGGCGTCGAAGAAGTCACCACTACATCTTTTTGGGCATCTCTTCCAGGTCGAATACGCGCCCTACAGATGTACTATACCAAATGCTCCGCATAAGACCGCTGTTTCCTAAACCCCGATCCCTTCGACTTAACTCGGCATCACGCCACAATTCGCAGTCTTTCAATCTCCGCCATGCAAGAGTGAAGCGGCCGTGGTTCAAGTATGCCTGCATTGGTTTAACTCGTTATATCTATTTCTAACGATAACAGAAACTCCCTCACGAGTTGCCTGTTTTTTGGTGGTGCCATTTACGCCTGGTGGGAATTTGTTCTAAGCCCACGGCTCGATTATGAGATACACCATGCGGATATCGAACCAGCTCGTCCCAGGCAACCGGAAGCCGGCAATAACGCATTCTTTATCCCGATTGGATGGCCCCATTTGAGGGAAGGCGAACCCTACACACCCTCGGATCCCGAGTCTCAGGCATTTGCTAAGCTCTCCGGGGATCGCAGCAAAATGAAAGCTCTTCGAGGTAAAGTGCCGTTCTAACTCGTTTTCTAACGACTCCTATACTTAAATTAATAGACGATTTGGCGTCCATGGTCCAGAGAGCAGCACACCGAACAGGTCCACTCGCGCGCCTTTTAGGCTCTTCCATTACGGTAGAAACACATTGGCTACTGGCTACCTTTCCGCCTCGCGCTCCGCCTGCATATTATCGGTCGGGGTACGTAAAATCCTTTTCAGATATTGTTTTTCTTATGTATCTTACAGCCCACATAGCGTGGAGATCAGCGAGACCGGCATATCCTGGGTCTCGAAACCCATGTTGAAGGGGACCACCGACACGTTTCAAAGCTGTACACGGCCGTTCCATGTGGTTCTTGCCATAAAGGATGCTTATTTAGTACTTTGGAAAGGCCTTCTTAAGAAGCTCAATGGCAGCAGTTCAACCAGTGAGCGAGCGCAGAGTCTGTCAGAGTCACCCAAGACTTCATTTTCATCAGATCCCAGATCTTTGGGCAACATCGGCGAAATACCGGGATATGAGACCCAGCTTCTTCGTTCAACAAGTCCTCAAAGCGGCGCAAGTCAAAGTGAGGGGGCCTCGCGTCATCATTCTTCGTTTATATTAGCTATATTAGAACGACTGCCTATACCAAAGGCTGGCCCTGGTTCTGATTTGCACGCCGCTTCATTGGCTTTCAGGCGCCGGTTGAAGATTTGCAGAATACGCGAACTACTCGCTTCCCGCCGCGGCATTATCTATTTTAGAGGGCCCGTGGCCCTAAAGGGCTCCTTGGGTTTCTGTAGAATCGAAGTTGAGGCCGCCTATGACACGATAACATCTCAGTGGATATCGGCTTCTTATGCGCTCAAGGACGGGGGCCAATTTAAACAAAAGCCTCTCGGTGGTACATAAGACTTTCAGCAACGTCTATCTTCAGTGTTATTAATAGAGATTGATAGATTAGAAGACTCGAAGATTGCATTGGATGCCCAATAGATCCTTCAAGCATCTTTAAACTAGGAATTCGTAGTTGAGCACTGGTTGTGGTTTGAAGTGGTTTGAAATAGTACGGTTCGATCGAATAATAATGCATTCTGGATAAGTTGCAAAGTTGCAACCATGCACAGTGCACACGGGGCTTCCCCGGCGCCGGCCCCGCAAAGCTCAGTGCCCACTCTGTCTAGGTTGCGCTAATTCGATCTATATCCATGGGCTGCGGGTCCTGGGGACCTCTTCTCTCTGCGTATCTCTATTATTATTATCTCTCTTTCTCTCTATTATATATAGAAATAAGCGTGGGTCCAAAACCAGGATCACGTGAAGGAAATCAAAAAAGCAGATACCTGCAGGGCATCTTTTTAGTTACTTAGGTGTATTATTTTTTGCTTGTCCTATATATAATAGTTTAATTTAAGTCTTTAGAAGAATTAAAAAAAAGTGCTCTTATTTAAGCAGTTTCACAGAGTGCATGAGTGCAGGCAAGTCATGCAGAGTACTTAAATTATTTGCGGAGCGAAGCGAAGCAAGCGGAGCATCTTTAAAGGTCACATACTGAGGTGGGGCTTTTCTTCGCCAAGACTTTTGCCTGCTTTCTGATTGGCTGAATTCCTGGACTTTGATTCGTTGGAGCTCTGCACTTTGATTGGTTAGTTTCTCCAACTCTGATTTGTTAATCTCACCGCCATCATGTGATTACTGCCTGCAGGCAGGCTTCAAAGGTTCCTAATTAAGTATCTCGTGGCCTAGCCGCCTATATAAGTTGCGTCGCGATAGCGACGCAACACCTTAGTCCTAAGGCTTCAGGGTATTTTAGATCTACTACTACTACTACTGCCACCACCACCATACTTATTAGGAATTTGTGGATAGCAGGTAGGATTGAAAAAGGTGCCCCCCGCGAGCGAAGCGAGCATGACCAACTTGTGTAAGGTATTACTACATAGAAATAATAATCCATCTATCCCTCTCTACCTGTAACATAGCCCCTCAGTTCTAAGCAATGGCCATGTTCTCATTCCAAGCTGTTTCTCACAACCAACTCAGGTTCTCTCCAACAGCTTAATACCAGCTGCGCAAGGGCAACAAACACTTAAACTGCGCGAGTACTGCCCAGGTGTTAGCAATCTAATGCTACTTCAGGAAATTCAGTAGCCAATAGCAAGAACAGCAGAAGGTGCCAGGGTGGTTCATTTCATTCTGAACAAGAACTCTTTATATCTACCAGATAGCATCATTAACAAGCAGGATAAGAGAATTCAGACTTCCTCCCAAGTCCTTACAGGTATACCGAGATTAGTTGTTTCTTCGCTTTTCTAGAGCTGTCATAGGAGCTCAATCAGTACCTATTGGTAACCAATGTCAATTACTAGCACTACTACGTATACTAGTAGGTGCTAACCATTGTTTGACGTACACTGCAAAGACCTTGACTACGTTTGTCCTATCGGTTATTTTCCAATGGATTGGCTCTCACTCAGCACTGATTTCAGTTCTCCGCAAAGCTATTCAAGACCTTCTACACTGCGGCTCTGCCCATAACCGAAAGATATCAGTTGCGGCTGCAAGATATCTCGCCGGCATATTCAACCATGGTATCCATCACCAACACCCATATATGAAGCTGGAGCCGCCGTCCTCAAGATAGCCTCTCGTAAATCCTGGGAATCCAGTGCCGCTTTGTCCGAGCAACAGAAGAAATTTTTCGATATCAATGTTGTCAACGAGACACGAAATCAAACGTACGAGAGGCTCGGACATAGCTGAAGCTGTGGGCGTGAACAAGGATGAGATGCTGGAACTGTCGAAGGTTACCGAGAAACCCGATGAGACGGGGCAAATGAACATTGGAAATAAGGTCACGAAAGACATCAAGCTAATGGTCAAGGTGGGTTATTGGCACACCTTTCTCGAACGAATGACAGCCTAATGAGGAGGCACAGGCAGGCCGAGTGATTGGGTCACGTTTCTCCAACAGTATATTTCAATCTGCGAAACCTAACCCATAAATCCTTGAGCGTCTAAAAAAAACTGACTGTCGTAGTCTAGGGTATCGAAGAACCGGGAACCAGTAGTAGCTTCACAGCTACTCAGTGGGACCAATGGCTGGCCGAAAGCGCGATTTGAAACCCTCAATACTTGAAACGCGTATCGCTGGATATGAAAGGTAGTGCAGGAAAACAAAATGATTTTTAACGAACCCCGCAATTTAGTGAGCAGATGAGAGAGCTTGTTTATCTGAATCATACCACATTCCTTTCTGAACCTCAAGCATGGAATACTGGGTTAATTCGGATCACATATGGTGCTCGTATCGCGTCACGTGGAGCTTCTCAGTTATTGACACTTCCGACGCTAGTAAGCAGTTTGATGATCAACAAGGCTTTCAACCTTGTTCGACAGACTTAGGCATTCACTGGGAGATAGGGGGCTGGTAGTTTAGAGGCCGCCTGTAAATATATGAGTAATTGAAATCCATTTGCGAGGCCAGGAAGACATACTTGAAGAGAAGAATGTGCGGCTCGGGTTCGTGAACCTCGTAGTGTTCCCAACCCAGGCTCTATTAGAGGTCAGCTTGTATTTCATGGCTGAAGTGCTTTTTCCAATAACTGTGTACCTGAGTAATGCCAAGGGCCCGCCACTCTTCTTCCCATAATAATTTGAGAGTTCCTTTGGAGCTGTCGAAGTAATCGGCAGGTATTTTCTTCAGCATATTCTTGGGTAATTGAACGTGGCGGTATTCAAACTGGTCATCGGAATACCTACACTGGTTAAGAGACGAATGATACTGGGATGAGCATGATACACACCTTGCTGAGTAGTGAATCGAGTCGACAAACTCGTCGAGCCTCTCGCGCTCGGATTCTAGCAACGGGCGGGGCTTCTTGTTCCTCCGACTAGGGTCTATATCCATCTGGTCAATCGACGGTTTTTAGGGACGGACTAGAGATTGGATATCGGCGATGTGGCGCAGAAAAGGGACAGGCCGGAGGAAGGGTGTTGCTGTGTATGGATAGTTGTTTGATTGTCCGCTGGGTTGACGAGGTGGAACGGGTCAAGTCGCGACGCTGAGAACCTCCATTCAATAATAAGCAAACAAATAAAACCGAGAGTGGTTGAAATAACAAGAAGCTATGTTAGCTGAAAAGATTGATACCTCCTTTCCCTAATAGCTGGCGAGTTCAGAGACTGCTAGCAGAGTCCGTAGGTGTAGGGCTCGAACTCACTCTCCGAAATTGCGCAACGGCTCCAGGGCTCCTTTTAAGGGTTGCCCACTTTATCAGCCACAAGTTGACTGCCTCAGGCTGAAGTTTGATCAGCCAACCTCTTCCTCCAGAGATATTCACCTCACCTGGAGATTTATACCAGTCTGTATCATAGTAAATAACAATACTGACAATAAAATGCCGGACAGAGTAAGTAATTGATATTAAGCTTTAGTGGACCAAGTAGTACCTAGTGTAGTGAAAGGCCAGTGAAACAACCTTGAATAATAGAATGAGGTTAGCCAGTAAACTACCACTAGTACTAGGAACCTAATAGATATGGACAATATCCCCATATAAAGACTACTACTGTGTAGGTAGAACCTAAGCACAAATTTTGTGAAGGAGTGTCATTGATATTATTAACTAGGCTTGGCATGGAAAACGTTTTTTTAGACTATTATTTTGCAACAATAAAATAGACTGCCCGGGGTGATAGCCCAGTTAACATGAAGGCCCTCAAAAAATCCAGATTGCAGATGTTTGCAATGGCTTCCGCAGTGCCGATAGGGACTAAGGTACGTATCAGTGGCTTATCTAATCCCTCAAGAAATCCCCGCCAACCATGGGTCTGGTTTATCCTCAACCGAGAGCCTGCGAGGGCGCAGGAAAAAAAAAAGTTTCGAAAAGTGGGTAAATTTTTTTGCCCTCCAAAATTTTACCGCTCCCACTTCAAAGCTGGACGCGGATATATAACATCCTCCAGTCTACCTTTTTACCCCTTCAATCACCCATCCGTCCTTGACATTTAGATTTCAATCATTCATTTTTTCGTTCAAAATGTCTGACGAGGTTTACGAAGGCGCCATCGGCATTGACCTTGGTAGGCTCTCATTTTCCAACCCTCAAACCCATTCGAATTTGCTGACCTCTGTACAGGCACAACTTATTCTTGCGTTGCCAACTATGAAGGCACCAATGTGGAAATCAGTATGTCATCTTTTCGAATAGATTGGGCTTAGTCTAATACCAAATTCAGTTGCCAATGAGCAGGGTAGCTACACCACCCCTTCATTCGTCTCTTTCACCGACAAGGAGCGTTTGATCGGTGAGGCGGCAAAGAACCAGGCTGCCATGAACCCGAAGAACACCATCTTCGATATCAAGTAAGTGGAATCCAAAATCGATGCGGGAAGCCTCGGAAGCTGATTTTGTAGGCGCCTTATCGGCCGGAGATTCGATGACCCCATTGTGAAGAAGGACGTTGAGTCTTGGCCTTTTAAGGTTGTCGACCAGGGTGGAAACCCTGCTGTCGAGGTCGAATACCTCGGAGAGTCCAAGACCTTCACTCCTCAGGAAATCTCCTCCATGGTTCTGATGAAGGTACGGATCCAATAGACGTTTTCACGTAAACTCCCTGTATGACTATAGGCTAACACTAGTTTCGATAGATGAAAGAGGTCGCTGAGACTAAGCTAGGAAAGAAGGTTGAGAAGGCTGTCATCACTGTGCCAGCTTATTTCAACGACAACCAGCGCCAGGCCACGAAAGACGCCGGTGCTATCTCTGGCCTCAATGTTCTCCGTATCATCAACGAACCCACTGCTGCTGCTATTGCCTACGGTCTCGGCTCTGGCAAGTCGGACAAGGAGCGTAATGTCTTGATCTACGATCTCGGTGGTGGTAAGTTGCATCCTGGCTATATCGACTGCCTTTAGACCATGGCCCATTCTGATCTCATCGCTCAATTCTAATTTTTTTTATTACTTAGGTACCTTTGACGTCTCGTTGCTGAATATCACCGGAGGAGTGTTTACTGTCAAAGCCACTGCTGGAGACACCCATCTCGGTGGACAAGACTTCGACACGAATCTGCTTGAGCACTTCAAGAAGGAGTTTCAACGCAAAACCGGCAAGGATCTCTCTGGTGACGCCCGGGCCCTGCGTCGCCTGAGAACTGCCTGCGAACGTGCTAAGCGCACCTTGTCCAATGCTACTCAGACAACAGTCGAAATTGATTCATTGTTTGACGGTGAAGATTTTAACACCTCCATTACCCGCGCTCGTTTCGAGGATCTCAACGCCAAATCTTTCTCTGGCACCCTGGAGCCTGTTCAGCAGGTCCTGAAGGACTCTGGTCTTGAGAAGAACCAGGTGGATGAGATTGTTCTCGTCGGTGGATCTACCCGTATCCCCCGCATCCAGAAACTCCTCAGTGATTTCTTTGACGGCAAGAAGCTCGAGAAAGTCAGTACCACCAAATTCCCTTTGTTTCCGACTAGTTGGTTGCTCACAATATCTGCAGAGTATCAACCCCGATGAAGCTGTCGCCTACGGTGCCGCCGTGCAGGCTGGTATTCTCTCCGGAAAAGCCACCTCCGCCGAAACCCAGGATCTCCTCCTCCTGGACGTTGTCCCCTTGTCTCTTGGTGTTGCTATGGAGGGTAACATCTTCGCTCCTGTTGTGCCCCGCGGCCAGACCGTCCCTACAATTAAGAAGCGCACCTTCACCACTGTGGTGGACAATCAGACCACTGTGCAATTCCCCGTTTACCAGGGTGAACGTACCAACTGCGCTGACAACACTTCTCTTGGAGAGTTCACTCTTGCCCCTATCCCCCCTATGAGAGCTGGAGAAGCTGCCCTTGAGGTAGTCTTTGAAGTTGATGTCAACGGTATTCTTAAGGTTACCGCCACCGAGAAGTCTTCCGGCCGCAGTGCCAACATCACAATCTCCAACGCCGTCGGCAAGCTGTCTACCACTGAAATTGAACAGATGGTTGAAGGTGAGTTCTGTCACAGCCTATATGTACGATTGCCGCTAATTTAACTCCCAACAGATGCTGCTAAGTTCAAGTCTAGCGACGAGGCTTTCACCAAGAGATTCGAGTCCCGCCAACAGCTCGAGTCCTACATCTCTCGCGTCGAAGAGATTATCTCTGACCCCACAATGTCTATGAAACTTAAGCGTGGTAACAGGGAAAAGATTGAGTCTGCGCTCAGTGATGCTATGGCCCAACTTGAAATTGAGGACTCTACCCCCGAAGATCTCAAGAAGAAGGAGCTGGCTCTTAAGAGGCTCATCACCAAGGCTATGGCTACGCGGTAAACAAACAAATGACTGGGTTTCAGGGCTTGGTGTTACGAGTTGGACATAGTATGAAGTCTTGACTGGAAGTGGTCCGCACGAGTCAGGACTGATCAAAAGTATCTCCTAGAATTTATACATGAGGTAGCTTGGGAGCTTTTAATGATTTCGACGAGTTTCTCAATATGGTGAATTTATCGTGTTTTTCAACCTGCTCATGTACGTAGATATCCCAATGATTCCATTCCATAGGTGATAAAGTTACGATGGTAGGTCCTATTACGCGAAATGCGGAAATGGGTTGTTCTTGGCGTCGGATTGTCTATCTCATTCTTCAAAGATGTCCGCTGCCGCCAGTTACCAACCTCAAACAGTTGCAATAATGCAGCGTATTACATTTTCTCGTATCGTTTCCTCTTATCTCAATGTGTCCCGCTTCCATACCGCACGCCGTGGTGGCCTGCGACACCATGCTCCCCACCGAAACTTCTCCAACTCCCAATCTCTCGGCAAGGGTAAGAGAGGAGGCAACACAAAGCAAGGCTCTAGCTCCGGGTCTGAATTCAAGACTTCGCAAGAAAGCATAGCATCTGAAGACCCGCTGGACCTGTCGCAGCTTGAAAATGGTATCGCAAGCGCTATCTCCAGATTGAAGGATGAGCTCTCAAAACTCCGAGTCGGAGGGCGGCTGAACCCGGAAGCTATTGAAGGCCTGCGCGTACAGCTGAGCAAGGACGGTAAAGAGACAGCGAAACTAGGCGAGTTGGCCCAGGTTGTCCCCAAGGGCGGACGCATGGTGACTGTTCTAGTGTCCGAGGAGAGCGTAGGTTTCCCAGACCTTTTTTTTTTTTTTTTTTTTTTTTTTTTTTTTTTTTTTTTTTTTTTTTTTTTTTTTTTTTTTTTTTTTTTTTTTTTTTTTTTTTTTTTTT
>MU628782.1:0-18789 GCA_025688805.1 Aspergillus egyptiacus
TGTATGAATCCCCACTCATTGTGCTGCAGATTCTTCAATCCTGGCCGTCTCGACGACTATTGGAATTACTACTACGGGAAACTTCAGAATTAAACAAGAGACTACGACCAGATGTACGGAACATCCACGGGCCCTCAGACGGGCATTAATACCCCCCGCTCATCACAGTCACTGAGACCCCTCATTCTATCTCACGGATCCCTCGAATTTTCCTTCCTTGTGCCAACCTCGCTGCATTTCCATGCCTCGCAACTGAAAGATACCTTCACAGCCTCGCTACCGCAGCCGACAGACGAACTTGCTCAGGACGATGAACCTTCCTCAGTAGAGGAGCTTGTGGCTCGGTACATCGGCCATGTTGCTCGTGAAGTTGATGAAGGCGAAGATGACACACAGGGGACGAACCAGGAGGTTCTCAAGTTGGTTCTCAATGAGTTTGAACGTGCCTTTATGCGCGGAAATGATGTGCATGCAGTCGCCGCCACCCTTCCCGGTATCACAGCAAAGAAGGTTTTGGTTGTCGAAGCTTACTACGCCGGGCGAGCTGCTGCTGGCAGACCGACCAAGCCTTACGATTCTGCGCTGTTTAGAGCTGCTTCTGATGAAAAAGCAAGCATCTATTCCGTTTTTGGTGGGCAAGGGAACATCGAAGAGTATTTCGATGAATTGAGGGAGGTCTATAGAACCTACACATCTTTCGTTGACGATCTCATCACCTCTTCGGCCGAGCTGCTGCAGTCGCTCTCCCGTGAGCCGGACGCCATTAAGCTTTACCCGAAGGGTCTCAATGTCATGCAGTGGCTTCAAGAGCCCGACACCCAGCCTGATATCGATTATCTTGTGTCCGCTCCGGTTAGTCTACCATTGATTGGATTAGTCCAATTGGCACACTTCGCAGTTACCTGCAAAGTGCTCGGTAAAGAACCAGGCGACATTCTCGAGCGCATTAGCGGGACTACTGGTCATTCCCAGGGTGTTGTTACCGCTGCAGCAATCGCGTCAGCCACTACCTGGGAGAGTTTTCAGAAGGCGGCTGCCAACGCATTGACGATGCTCTTCTGGATCGGTTTGCGGAGCCAGCAAGCGTATCCTCGGACATCCATTGCTCCATCCGTGTTGCAAGATTCCGTTGAAAATGGCGAAGGCACTCCAACTCCTATGTTGTCCATTCGTGACCTTCCGAGAAGCGCTGTCCAGGAGCACATTGACATGACCAACCAGCACCTTCCGGAGGATCGCCATATCTCAATTTCTCTGGTAAACAGTGCACGCAACTTTGTTGTTACTGGTCCTCCTCTCTCTCTCTACGGTCTCAATCTTCGACTACGCAAGGTAAAAGCACCTACTGGCTTGGACCAGAATCGTGTGCCGTACACACAGCGTAAAGTGCGCTTTGTGAATCGGTTCCTCCCAATTACAGCCCCTTTCCATAGCCAGTATTTGTACTCGGCATTTGATCGTATTATGGAGGATCTGGAAGATGTCAAGATTTCGCCCAAGTCCCTTGCCATCGCGGTTTATGGAACCAAGACTGGCGATGATCTCAGACAGAACAGCGATGCAAGCATTGTTCCTGCGCTGGTTCGGATGATCACACACGACCCTGTGAACTGGGAACAAACGACCGTTTTTCCGGGTGCTACGCACATCATTGATTTCGGCCCTGGGGGTATCTCGGGCCTTGGCGTACTTACTAATCGCAACAAGGACGGCACTGGTGTCCGGGTGATACTTGCAGGGGCTATGGATGGGACCAACGCTGAGATTGGGTACAAGCCAGAATTATTCGACCGTGACGAGCACTCCGTCAAGTACGCCATTGATTGGGTGAAAGAGCATGGTCCACGTCTTGTGAAGAATGCAACTGGCCAGACCTTTGTGGACACAAAAATGAGCCGGCTCTTAGGTATCCCACCCATCATGGTAGCTGGAATGACTCCAACTACTGTTCCTTGGGATTTCGTCGCTGCAACGATGAATGCCGGTTATCATGTCGAACTCGCCGGTGGAGGCTATTACAATGCCAAAAGTATGACGGAGGCAATCACCAAGATTGAGAAGGCCATTCCCCCAGGTCGAGGTATTACCGTCAACCTAATCTATGTTAATCCTCGTGCTATGGGCTGGCAGATCCCCCTCATTGGCAAGTTGCGAGCCGATGGTGTGCCAATTGAGGGTCTTACCATTGGCGCTGGAGTCCCGTCTATCGAAGTCGCGAACGAGTATATCGAAACGCTCGGCATCAAACACATTGCTTTCAAACCGGGCTCCGTTGATGCTATTCAGCAAGTCATTAATATCGCCAAGGCAAACCCCAAGTTCCCGGTCATTCTGCAGTGGACTGGTGGTCGTGGAGGTGGGCATCACTCTTTTGAAGATTTCCATCAACCTGTCCTGCAGATGTATGGCCGCATCAGGCGATGTCAGAATATCATCCTTGTCGCCGGCAGTGGCTTTGGTGGTTCTGAAGATACATACCCGTATCTCTCTGGAAACTGGTCATCTGAGTTCGGCTATCCGCCAATGCCTTTTGACGGATGCTTGTTCGGTAGTCGCATGATGACTGCTAAAGAAGCGCACACTTCAAAGGCGGCCAAACAGGCCATTGTCGATGCTCCGGGCCTTGACGACCGAGATTGGGAAAAGACTTACAAGGGTGCTGCTGGAGGAGTTGTTACTGTTTTATCCGAGATGGGAGAGCCTATCCACAAGCTGGCTACCCGGGGAGTCTTATTCTGGCACGAAATGGATCAGAAGATTTTCAAGCTTGACAAAGCGAAACGTGTGCCGGAGCTGAAGAGGCAGAGAGATTACATCATCAAGAAACTAAACGATGACTTCCAGAAGGTTTGGTTCGGACGCAATGCTGCTGGTGAAACAGTTGATTTGGAAGACATGACGTACGCAGAGGTCGTCCACCGCATGGTTGACTTGATGTATGTCAAGCACGAGGGACGATGGATCGACGAGTCGTTGAAAAAGTTGACGGGCGACTTTATCCGGCGAGTCGAGGAACGCTTCACTGTAAGCGAAGGTCAGGCATCGCTTCTCCAGAATTACTTCGAGCTCAACGTCCCTTATCCCGCCATTGATAATATCCTCGCGGCGTATCCCGAAGCGGCGGCGCAGCTCATTAACGCCCAGGACGTTCAGCACTTCCTTCTGCTATGCCAGCGTCGTGGCCAGAAACCTGTACCATTTGTTCCTTCCTTGGATGATAACTTTGAGTACTGGTTCAAGAAGGACTCTCTATGGCAAAGCGAGGATCTGGAGGCAGTTGTCGGCCAAGACGTTGGGAGAACCTGTATTCTGCAAGGCCCAATGGCTGCCAAGTTCTCTACCGTAATCGATGAACCTGTTGGAGGCATCTTGGACTCTATCCACCAGGGACACATCAGCAACCTGATCAGGGATGTGTATGGTGGCGAGGATAAAATGATCCCCGTTACTGAATACTTCGGAGGCCAACTAAGCGAGACTCAGGAAGAGCTCGAAACTGACGGTCTTACTATATCTGAAGATGCGAACAAAGTCAGTTATCGACTGTCCTCTTCTCCAGCGGATCTGCCCGAGCTAAACCGCTGGTGCCGCCTACTTGCCGGCCGTTCATATTCGTGGAGACACGCTTTCTTTTTGGCAAATGTGTTTGTACAAGGTCATCGCTTTCAGACAAACCCATTGAAGCGAATCGTTGCACCGACACCAGGAATGTATGTGGAGATCTCAAACCCAGAGGACCCATCAAAAACAGTAATCAGCGTGAGGGAGCCCTACCAGTCCGGGAAGCTTGTCAAGACAGTTGATGTGAAGTTGAATGAGAAGAATCAAATCTGTCTCACTCTCTATGAGGGAAGGACTGCTGAGAATGGTGTCGTTCCCCTCACTTTCCTATTCACATACCACCCTGAAGCCGGATATGCACCAATCCGAGAGGTCATGGACAATCGCAACGATCGCATCAAGGAGTTCTATTACCGTGTCTGGTTTGGCAGCAAGGACGTCCCGTTCGATACGCCAACCACCGCCACATTCAATGGAGGCCGCGAAACAATTACGTCTCAGGCTGTGGCTGATTTTGTTCATGCGGTAGGCAACACCGGAGAAGCCTTTGTTGAGCGTCCCGGGAAAGAAGTGTTTGCTCCCATGGATTTCGCAATCGTGGCGGGATGGAAAGCCATCACCAAGCCGATTTTCCCTCGGACGATTGACGGGGACTTGCTCAAATTAGTCCATCTGTCTAATGGGTTCAAGATGGTCCCTGGTGCGCAGCCTCTCAAGGTCGGTGATGTTCTAGACACCACTGCCCAAATCAATTCTATTGTCAACGAGGATTCTGGAAAGATTGTCGAAGTGTGCGGTACAATAAAAAGAGACGGCAAGCCTATCATGCATGTCACCAGCCAGTTTCTGTACAGGGGGACCTACACGGACTTCGAAAACACATTCCAGCGCAAGGATGAGGTGCCAATGGAAGTTCACCTCGCTTCTAGCCGGGACGTAGCAATCCTTCGGTCGAAGGAATGGTTCCGCCTCGATAGGGATGATGTCGAGCTCTTGGGCCAGACCCTGACCTTCCGTCTCCAGAGCCTCATCCGGTTCAAAAACAAGGCTGTGTTCAGCCAAGTTCAGACTGTCGGGCAGGTTCTCCTTGAACTTCCTACTAAGGAAGTTATTCAGGTTGCATCGGTCGACTACGAAGCGGGGACGTCTCATGGCAACCCGGTGATCGACTATCTGGAGCGAAACGGAACCTCCATCGAGCAGCCTGTCTACTTCGAAAACCCTATTCCCCTCAGCGGCAAGACGCCACTGGTTCTTCGTGCACCTGCATCCAATGAAACCTACGCAAGGGTGTCCGGCGATTACAACCCCATTCACGTCTCACGAGTTTTCTCCAGCTACGCTAACTTGCCTGGTACCATCACTCATGGAATGTACACCAGTGCTGCAGTCCGAAGTCTGGTCGAAACCTGGGCTGCTGAGAACAATATAGGCCGTGTTCGGGGCTTCCATGTCTCCCTTGTCGATATGGTCCTGCCTAACGACATGATCGCAGTTAAGCTGCAGCATGTCGGTATGGTTGCCGGTCGCAAGATCATCAAGGTGGAGGTCAGCAACAAGGAAACTGAAGACAAGGTCCTTTTGGGTGAAGCCGAGGTTGAACAGCCAGTCACCGCATATGTCTTTACCGGTCAAGGTTCTCAAGAGCAAGGCATGGGAATGGAACTCTATGCCACCAGTCCCGTTGCCAAGGAGGTTTGGGACAGAGCAGACCGTCACTTCATTGAGAATTACGGTTTGTCGATCATCGACATCGTCAAGAACAACCCCAAGGAACTCACAGTTTACTTTGGCGGGCCGCGTGGCAAGGCCATCCGTCAAAACTACATGTCAATGACATTCGAAACTGTTAACGCGGATGGGACAATCAAATCTGAGAAGATCTTCAAGGAAATCGATGAGAACACTGCGTCCTACACATACCGGTCCCCGACAGGCCTCCTTTCCGCCACTCAGTTCACACAACCGGCTTTGACCCTGATGGAGAAGGCAAGTTTCGAAGACATGCGTTCAAAGGGCCTCGTTCAGAGAGACAGCAGCTTTGCTGGTCACTCGCTGGGCGAGTATTCCGCCCTTGCTGCGTTAGCTGATGTCATGCCCATTGAGAGCTTGGTTTCCGTGGTCTTCTATCGTGGCCTTACTATGCAAGTCGCAGTCGAGCGCGACGAACAAGGTCGATCGAATTACTCCATGTGTGCTGTCAATCCCAGCCGTATTTCCAAGACCTTCAATGAGCAAGCCCTCCAATATGTCGTCGAAAACATTTCGGAGCAGACGGGCTGGCTCTTGGAAATCGTAAACTACAATGTCGCGAACATGCAATATGTTGCGGCAGGTGATGTATGTCTTTGCTTCGCGTTTTAATCAATCGAACCCCGCTAACCTGTCCATAGCTTCGTGCGCTCGATACCCTCACCAATCTGCTCAATTACCTTAAAGCGCAAAACATTGACATTCAGGCACTGATGCAGAAGATGTCTTTGGAGGATTTGAAGGCTCACCTTGTCAGCATGATTGAAGAGTCGGTGAAAGTGACCGAGTCGAAACCCAAGCCGATCACCCTCGAACGTGGGTTCGCTACGATACCTCTCAAGGGAATTGATGTGCCCTTCCACAGCACTTTCCTCCGCTCCGGCGTGAAGCCGTTCCGTTCATTCTTACTCAAGAAAATCAACAAGACCACCATCGACCCCAGCAAACTGGTCGGAAAATACATTCCGAACGTCACTGCTCGGCCGTTTGAAATCACGAAGGAGTACTTCGAAGACGTCTACCGGCTCACAAATTCTCCCAGAATTGCCCACATTCTTGCGAACTGGGAGAAGTATGAGGATGGAACTACCGGTGCTGCCACCACTGCTTAAGATCTAATCTTGCTTAGTCCGTGAATTATTTGCCTGGTCTCCTAGTGCCCCTTAGCGCTGAGGGTTGTGTCATTGCAGTTATCGCATTTCCCATTGTTGCCTTCGATTTCATGTGTATTTTTGTCCATTTGATTCAAGTGTGTTCTACGATCGGAATGATATCTATAGAATGGAGTTATGTCTTGTCACCGATGCATGTGGAACCTTCCTTTTATCTTACACTTAGTTTAACTACAGTATATATCTGGCGCTCAATTGCCACTCTCAAGTGACGCAAAACATCTTGATATATTTCAAAACACGTGTCCACCTGCCTCGAGATCTAAGAAGCAAAGCCAACCTGGAAGCTGATTCACCAATCGAGTGGGAGCAAACAAGTCAGGAATAAAAATTGAACTAGGTAGTCTAAGCCCGCAGTGTTTCGGCTTGCTGTCAGAAATTCAGCCTATTCAATAGAGATTTTATTGCTAACGGGAAAAAAGGAAGGATGAGTATGGGCTGCGCACAACTACAAACCTCCTGTGGCATTGTGAAAATGCTACGCAGTACTATGCTCCTTTCCAAGGACCCGGTCGCAACAGGCGATCTTCTTTCCCATAAACGCCAACGTCCTTGACGATTGCAATGAACTTTCTATGATTTTCTCGGGACTCGCCAATACGAGGACGAAATATCCTGAGCAGGTCAGTGCTTAGAATGCCACTTGCGGGAATTGCTGCATGTATCTCAGCAGCAGTTGGGAAACCCTGCGTAGACGGCGGTCCGGGTGTGGAAACACGTGTCTGGCCTGGAACTTTCAGACATGTGTTAACGATGATTCGAGCAGGTACAGGGATGAAGCCAAACAGGAAAATGGGTATATAGCATACCTCTGAGTGATTCCGGACTGCTAGCTCGACTTCCAGGAAAACTTTTACCGGGCACTGGAGCTGGACTCCCACCTCTTGATCCCTGCGGTGTTCCTGCCTGTGAGATCGCAGGAGGGCTGAGTTTCAACTTCTTGGACTTTCCACCTTCGCTCATCTCTCCACCAGATCCTGCAGCAGCGTCAATATCACTTGCAGAACCTGCAGTGGGAACGACATTCCGCACGCGCTTCTTGCTGGCCTGGGCATCGTCAGCAACCCACATAACTCGGAAAGCATAGAACGGCCCACACACCGGAATAGACGATGCAACTGGGGATATGGGACGAGATCCTGGTTGATTAGGAACCTGGGAAGCTGAAAGCTTATTTTTGCCCTTTTTGCGGGACGTGTCTGTTCCACTTGCGTCGGACATATTGGGAGATCCAAGGCGCCTCCGCGATGCGCCAGTGACGGCTTTCTTCGACAGATCAGCATGCTTTGAGCGACCCGAGGGAGTAGTGTTTCCCTTTGAGGATGTTGCAGAATCCCTTTTCCTTTCTTCCTCTGTCTTCCGCTCATCCTCATTGGCCTTCTCGACATCCGACTCATCGGAACTCTTATCAAGAGAAGAATCAAGGTCAGTAGAAGTCCCTGTGCTTATTTAAAGGAGTTGAAGCTAGGGCCTACCTCTTCATCGGTGTACGGATTGGCGTCAGATCCGCTGCTATAGTCATAGTTTTTCTCTCTTCTCTGTAGTGCTTTTCGGACTTTCTTTCCAAGTATACGTCGAGCTTCCTTTTCCTTTCTTTCTCTCAGTTCTTCCTCCTCGTATTCCTTTTCATCTTTCAAATCGAACACGTTAGCTTTGAGCTGATCCTGCTTTATTCTTTTCTCTGCCGCCTTCGCATCTTCGTCCTCATTGAAGAGGTCATCATGCTCTTCGTCGTCGGCAAATCGATCTTCTTCAAAGTCCATCTCATCGGCTTCTAATCCATCGGCAGCTGGAGTGGCCTGTTTACCAGCGTATACCTTCCGTTGTTTTGCAAATTGTTCCAGTTCCTTTTGTTGGGCCAATTCTTGCTGCTTCTCCATAAACCATCTCGGATCTTTGATTTTCTTGGCCATGAACTTCTCCGCCTCCTCAATAGTTAGTGTTTTGAATTGATTCTTCGCATTGAATCTGTACCACTTCTCCACCGGGATCATCAACATTCTTCCTGTGTTCTCAAGTATGAATACTGCATGGGTCTCCGAAAGGGCGGCTTCGTAATTCCCAACCCAGATGTTTTTATTATCGAAATCTTCCAAGTGCCAAGGGAGGGCCTCTTCATATTTGATTCGAGTTCTAGCAATCTCCTCGGGTGTCATATCGGTTTTAGAAACCTGCTGTGTCTTCTGTTTGGGAACATTTGTCCGCTTCGGGGCGGAACCGATCGAAGGGGCAATTTGAGCTAGGTTTTCCGCGCGTTCCTTTTCGCGCGCAACCTTCCTCGCTTCCATTTCTTCTCGCTCGATGTCCTCGACTTGATTGCTGGTCTCAGAGGATAGCCTTTGTCCCGGGTGTACTCTGTCCGCTCCTGCCTCATGTTGACGCGTCCGTGGGTCCCGGCGCTGGAGTCTAACCGGCCTAGTAAACTGGGATTCATCGCGAGGATCTACCACTTTCTTCGATGCAAATCTCGCGATGTGATGTTTCAGGCCCTCTTTGATCGCGCGCTTGGTGATCACGAGAGGATAATCGACATATGTTTCTGATAATAGAGGACCGCTGAATCCGTTTACACCGAAGTCACTTTTAGCTGGAGGTATATTCACTGCTTCGGACGGCGCAGTGGGCGGCGCTGGTCGAACGGGAAACGGTCTCGGAGCTTGTGTATTTCCCGCTAAGCCTTTTGGCGCAGTCTTCTTTTTAGGGCGCACAAGGGGATCGGCTGCCCTGGGTTGCCTGATCCGCATGCGCGGAGCTCCAGAAGACCCTGTCAGAGCTCGAGAAGTCGGTTGATTTGTAGGCGTGGTCATAATGGCGTTGATCAGTGTATGGCGGCGAAGCCAATGTAGGTCTCCAGGAAAGCTGAAGTTTGAGTGAAGGGCTGCTTAGTATCCTCTATAATGTTCAGCAATATTGAAGTGGCATGTATTCATTTCACCTGTTCATGAGAGGTTTCATCTAGAATGGAAAACATAATGAACCTAAAGGGCTTCAAAGGTGAAGGAACACTGACGGGGTCTGGAAACAGACCAAGTGTTTATGTAAGCCATATCATCCAATGGGGTGCAGAGATCACCTACTCTGTCTGTAGTGGCCTCTTTTCCAGGCCACTAAGCTTTACCTCGCGTACTGTCTATGTTAAGTGGCTTCTTAATAACCTGCTTGGTTACCTATCTGTTGTTAACTACCTGCTAAAGTGCCTGCTTATATAAGACTATCTCCTACAGGAGCATAGCGAGTGATGAACACTTGTGCTTTTCTGCTTAATAATATCTATAAGCGTCATATTTTGAGCCATCATTTGCATGTAGGAAGAGAGGCTGGTATTTATTTTTATAATATACATATGATAACCTGAAAAGGTAGAAGATGGCTTTTATTCTATATGCTACTATTTGACAAGAGAAAGCACCTGAAGCACAATGTAGAATAAGTATAGAATTAAAATAACTCCACTACCTTCTGGTCATCATCTTGTTCATGTGGCTCTAATGGCTTTCCTTCGCCCTCTTCATCCCGCATTAAAACCTGAACCAGTCTATCACATGCCTCTCGAACATCATCATCATCAACATGAAGGTGACACTCACGAATAAGGGGATAAGCATTCACACTCCTCAATTTGTCTCGTCCTTCACGAGTTGTTGTCAACAAAAGGAGCGTTTCAAGATGTGTAACAATGATGCCGTTGTCCTTCTCCCTTTGTTTATCGGGAGGAAGAAGCTGAAGGTCCGGGAGCATATCTGCGGTCTCCTCCTCAGTGAACTCCTCAGGTCCCGTAAGCGGTAGGAGTATGTACGGGAGAAGATTGGCTTCGTCTTCAGAAAGGAGGGTTGGATGAAAAGGAATATCGAACGCGACGTTTTTTATGGTCGAAGCAACGCCCCTCCGTCGGATCGTGCTCTTATGTTCCGTAAAGACGGTAAGTTTCGTTACCGGCACAACTTCATCGTAACCCTGCCTCGAGGTGAAATAGGTACGTCCTTCCTCCAACTTCGACAAATCTGCAAAGAGGTATGATAGGTAGTCATAGTTGGCATTTTTGTTAAGCGCACCCTCTGCGCCCTTAACAAAACAATCCATCAACTGATCGATCGCATTCGCGGAACTAGACGCAGGTTCGGCTGATCGGCGTTTCAGGGAGAAGAGCTTCTTTATCTTTTCTGATTTCGCGAGGTTGGCGAATAACATTGAGATGCCGTCCGCATTTCGCTCCTTGATATTCTGTCACCTAGCCTGTGAGTACATGCGTTTTGGGACAATGTTCGACTCTCTATGGGGGAGAAGAGAATGAATCGAAATGAAGAAAGGATGCAGCTCACTGTTACTTTCACGAGAAGAGTTTCCAAGAAATCATCGTCAGTAGTAAGGTTATCAAGTATCTCTTCGTCAGCAGAAAGATTGACGAGTATCGTCAAGGCATTACCCGCGATTTGCTACTAGATGGTCAAAAGTCCGCTATCGGGAGGTACCATAGCATGATGCCGGAGAGAAAACCAAGGGGACGTGCTCACTGACTGTATAATCTCGGACTAGAAGTTTTAAATCCCGTATGGGCAGAAGCTGATGCCGTTTAAAGATCTCCGGGTTCGAAATTGAGTATCCCACTAGGTTTTCGCAAGCTAACAAGCATGATGGTCAACCAAAAACTGCTCGAAGAGGGAGAGGCTTGTGGGTGGGAAAATTCGATTTACCAATTTGCCTGACCGGAGTATTTCCATGATGGAGGAATTCAACCAGCTATAAGTCCAAATGATTAGAATACGACTGCTCTAGAGAGAACATACGGATGCATTTGTATACCTCATCGAGCTCTGTCTTCATGCTTGGCTCCTTGTTGCGCAAGTATTCCCCAGCAGGATTATTGACCTGCGAAGAATCGAAAAGGTTCTACTAGCGCAATTTCTGGCTCTGAGGTTGGTGGGTTTAACCTTATCGATAAGGCCTGCGATGCAGTACCGGCAATTACTGTACTACCCCGCCTAGTACTACACATACCGTACCGATAAACTAACTACTAAAACGAATGTTCCTAGCCCTCAGACTAGTAAAGTAATAAGAAATATTTCAGCTATGTTATTTCCTTGCTATTGGGTATGTTGTTCTAGAAACAAATTAAGATTATGTTCTTCCCTAGAGATGGCGTTGCGTCTCTGGTCCCTTCCCTGCCTCATATTACCTACTGTACCTAGGTACCTTACCTAGTACCTACTGCCACTGTGACTGAGGTAGGTACTAATGTACTAGGCGGGGTGAACCTTCACATAATACCTACTATACTACCCAATCGAGTCTAATTACTACTGGTGGTAGGATACTTAGGGTGGCAACCGAGTATTTGTATTACAGTCTAGCTCGACATCCCACCTATAGGTATACTACAGAGTATATAGTATACCCGTCATAATAATAGGCTGCACCCGCCCTATCTAATACCTCTATTGCCTATATCCTAATTTTATAATTGTGGAACCTGCACAGAGTATATATTTATACCTGTAAGGGTGTCTATCTATATATACTACTTATAATCTACTATTATTCTTTAGATATATTGCAAGTCTATATTTAGGCTAATTCCATCTATAAAATCATATTATTACATCTATTATTTTGATATACATATTACATGTATTAACATGTTATTACTAGCCTCTAAGCCCTTGAATTCTTTATATCTATATATTAGTAAGCTTCTCTAAAGGACCTGCTAAAACTGCTGAATCTAAGCAGATTTATAGGCTTAGAGTATACTTATATAAGTATTATCACGTGTATTTAACTGCCCCTGACCTGAATATTTAAAATAGACCCGCACGCGAGCAAAGTAAGCATAACCAGCTTGTGTGCTCTAAGAACATAGTATCTATGTTCAAGCATCAGTCTATACAGGAACATGATCAGTAACACCAAGTAGAAAGTCCAGGCGCAGGCCTCGTGTAGAAAATACCGTGCTATAAAGATCGGACTTTCAGCACATTATTGAAAGCATAATAGCCCAACTTTCTCTCGCAACTCCCCCCCACTTTCTCCCCAACCCAGATAGATACTCTCTACCTTTTGTGCGAGTACGTACTGCGCCACTGTTAAGTTCCTATTAAAGTCAGCAGCGCTTCAAGTTACTCGTACCTATAATCAAGATTATATGGAGAGGAGACTTGAGACCACAATCCAACATGCCGATTGACGGACGCACCAAGTTTTGTCCTTGACCCTATCACAGCGCGGTCAATCTTTGTGGACGGTTTCCTCATGCTTATATCTGCAATAGGTTTCGCAATTGACCGCGCACCTTTTGTCAGTGTTACGGTTTACCTTTCACCTAAATCATGTACTCAGGACTCCGTGGTTAGAGAGCATTTCTGGATGGCGACATGCCGCTTCCGCTTAATGGAGGGTTCCGGAAATGATGAACTTCCTAAATTGGTCAGGGAATTCTCTCCTAGTGGTCTATGGAGAACGGAAAAGAGTTGGAAACGAAAATACGAATGGATGTTTAAGGAACTCGGTCAGGACTCAGGACAAGGAACCACAGCGGAGAAATGGTCTGTTGCATAGGCGCATCGGCTTGGCAGCCCTGAACCTTTGCGCCGTTGCTGAGACTCTTGACCATTATTGGGAAAAGGGATGTTGGGCTTGGGATGCATGTGCTAGCTGGGTTATCCTTGAGAGGTTGGCCGCTGATGGTATGCTTGGTGACGGAAACGCAGGTGATTGAATATCGAGATTGACGGCAAATAAATCACAGGCTGTTCGACCACCACCGAGCGATATTAGGTAGGGCAAGATCGCTGAAGAATGATCCTGAAGCTATATTAAACTAAAGGACAACTGATTTGGAGTTTAAAAGAAAAAATAAAAATCCGACCCGCACGGCAATATATACAGCTCTATATATGACATTAAATTGCCGATTAGTCATAACTTCCGTGTTGTATCATAAGTGTAGCGCTCAAGTGTTTGTTTGCAAAATACTCAATCAGAGCGCTTAGTCTGTCGCTTGTGCTTACGTCCAGCAAAAAAGAGCATATGGCCGTATTCTGAACGCTCCAGTGCGCTCAGGAAATATTTGCGTTCAGAAGTATTGATGATAACTGGGTGTGGTCATTAGTCGCATCCTTCGTCGCCTGTCCTACGGGTGAGGTTGTGCTTCGCGGAACATCTTCACAGCTCTCTTCCAGACTACTCGAAGCGGCTTGTCCAAAGTGGTTATCAACCAAGTGTTGCACAACTGGCCAGCCGTACGCATTTGCGAACATACGCCGAACAATAATGTTATTGTGTGCATCGGGCTCTAAGCGGACGAGAACCTTTCGCCATGACATCCTGCGGTGATAAGCTCGGGCAATTCTTTCTTCGACTTTGAGTCCGTCCACAGTCGTGGGTTCTTGACGGGTTGGTACTGAAAGGTCGTCAAGCTCTGTATTTATCAACGGAGTCTGTCGCTTTGGAGGCGCAGGTGGGATATCCTCGGGCTGGTAGATCCGGTCGTGCCAAATCGTACGAGGCCTCGAAGCAGGGTCAATGATGTAGTTGAGTGGTGGGAGTGGTGGCATAAGAATGTCGCCCGCGGATTCGAATACCGTGGTCTTCGGCGGTGCATCGAATTCAACATCATACGATGAGCGTTCAGAGTTAGGATCCTCTTGCTTGAGCAGCGGTGCTGTTACCGGGGTGGCAATAGTCTGACTGCGCCTGAGGATTTTCGTTTGCTTGCAAGCCGGTGTGTTTGGTTTGAACACTGAAAACAAGCCACTAAGAGGACTGGATAGCGTTTGCGGTGAACGTGGGTCGGGTCCAGCTCCACCATTCTTGGATGCATCACCAGGTTCCCTATGTACTGGTTGCTTCTGTTCTGCACGCTCCTTTCCGACGGAGGAAGAAGAGGCAGTGGACGGCGAATTCGGCTGCGTTGAGAGGACTCTTGGAGGGACCGTGCTAATCATCGTCTCCTCGATAGTTTCTGTGGCGGTTCTGGAAGCACCTGTCGTATCCAAGACACTGGCTGGCCCAGAAACTTTCGGGGATTTCGAATTAGCTCCAGTCAATTCAGCCCAGCCCCATTCCGCCATTGTGCCAACGATTCCGTTCTCTCTTCTCGCCTTCTCGACTCGGCCCAGACCCTTCCAATCAAGAAAGAGTAAGCAAGATGTGCGTAAGGGCACGATTCCATCATTAACCAAGTTAGAGTAGATTGTGCGACGCTTGAATTTGGCGAGTACTTCGTGTGCAGGCCCAGAGGGTAGAATTCTCAGTAACGGCTTGGATCGTGCATCTGCATCTCTGGCGTGCTTTGACGAGTCCCCCTTCCCACCAATTATGGTCTCCCAACCACTCCTGATATTCGGCACCGTCCAACTGAGGCCGAGATCCTGCCCTGTGCGGCCAACGAGGCCGAAGTCCAAAGCAAACCGAACATACAAGGGGTTCTCATTGCTGAGCCCTAGAAAAGGTGTTGCAAGTGCAATGAAATTCACAGGCCTGATTTTGTTAAAGAAATCAGGTGAGTGTTTTTGGATATAAGCAATGGCATATGTCTGTACAAGGCCACCAAGGGAGTGGCCAATGAAACTAATACTTGTTATCCGGTACGGGTGATGCTCATACTGGTTCAAGGGCTCCGTATCAAAGAGGGGTTCGGCTTGCTTATGATTGTCTTCCTGTGCTCTCCATGAGGAAAAGGGACCCGGAGATGTTTTAGCCTTTGTCTTCTTGCAAGGCAGATGAGGTTGATCAGGGTAGGTCATCAAGAGCACATATTTTGCAAGACGTTTGCCAAGATATTGGATCCCGCGTTCGGTGCGGGCTGCATTCCCTGGGAATCCCCTAACAATAACCTGCTCTTCTTGGCAATCGCCGGTATCTTGAGCATCGCGGCTACGTAAGGTGAGCATTAATCTTCAACTCAACAGGGTGTCCGACCTCGGATATGCAACATGATTTTAGGGCCCGACCTTGCCAATCAACCAAAGAGGATGGCAGGCGGTGGTGTAGGAAGGAAAGGAAAGGAAACAAAAGAAGACAAGGGAGCTCACCCGTCAGAGGATAGACTGCCCGGCCGCGACCTGGCGAAAGAATCGCGAGTTTCCTGCTTCGGGGCAGTGCTTTTGGAAGCAGCATCAATGCTTTCTTTCAAATAAAGCATATCCGCACCAAGATTACTATGTAATCCATGGGTCAACACAACAAGATGGATCTTTTTTCGGCCTCTATTTCCTGTCGCGCTGGCCATCAAGTCCTGGTGATCTGTGGCGACGACAGTAGCCTCAGCCGAAGTCCCACTGCCCAGGGAGCCCGTAACTCCGGCCTTCCGATAACTGCGCGATATGGGAAGATGGGGAGTGTTCCAAAGACTTGCAGTGTCATCTATTAGCAGCGTAATTGATTCAGAGAACACTCCATGGCTGGCAAGTAAGTGCTTGCCTCCCGAGCCGGAAGGCCAGTGGTCCCTCAAATTGGCTGCTTTTGGAGGTTTAGTCTGCCCGTGAGAGGGTAAAAGATCCACTGACGCTTCATCGCGACCAACTAGAACCTCAAAGCTGACTGAGGCTCTGTTTGAGAATACGACTTGCGATATAATCTCAATTATCCACGTTACGTTCTGTTCATTTGAGGATCCAGTGGAGTGTGGCGGGCTTTGCTGAACATGCCGTCGTATCGGAATCACCGCGTTCCAGGATCCACCAGCTTTGAGGTAGGGTTCGAATTGAGGGATGTTGGTTGCATCGCAAGGATCAAATTTGATATATGGGTTGAAGGAAGACGGGTAACACGAGGCGTACAGTGTGTACGGGCCATGCAGATATGCGGCTCGCAGTGGTGTGGCCGACGTGTTCTTGATTCTCACATGTAGCGCATCCCGTGGAGGATGAATGCCATCAGCTGCCGGGTCATATGTCAGTGTGTACCTATGAGTACCAGTTAGTCCCGCATTGGACCTTGTGAGGGAAGTAAAAGTAGACCTGATTACTTCACCGACACGCAAGCTACCAGCTTGCCGGATCAATAACATCTCAGTACCGCGCACGGGATCAGTTGAGTCAGAATGCCAGCCCCGGAGTGAGTAGAATCGCGGCCTAATCGAGCTACCGCGTGGGTTATGATTTTGGTCTTGTACCTGTGAGGCAGAGAATGTTCGCGGAGTGACAAGCATTGATTCTGCTGATCACAGTGCTCCCAAGATTGTCCAAGTCCACATCTTTCCGACTTCAACAGCAGCATAAGACTTGCTTGCACCTGATTATCTGAATAGCTGAGCTCCAATATGACGCGTCGCCGCAGTGCTGGTAAGGGCCAGGACTCGGGACACATAAAATTCAGGGTAAAATATAATTGGGGGTTTACACTGCGCAGGATTTGGAAGGAAAACTGGGCATTATTACTTTTGATGAAAGGTGCATAAAAATAGTAGTAGGAGCTGCCAGGCTATATTATGAGTTAATGTAATTCATCACTAAGCTGCCCACCACCAGTAATCCGCCTGCCCCCTCTGATTTCAGCTATAATTAAAACTTGAAGCTATTCTTAATAATATAATAATAATTAAATTATCTAAATTTTAGTATTATAATATAGAGAATATTATATTTTAATATATTCTAAATTTTTATATTCTAAATATATTAGTAGAGTATATTTTAATATATTTAAATCTTATATATTAGTAGTTAAAAAGAATACTTATTTAGCTTTAATATTATTTTCTTAATATTATAAGATCTCTATCTTTCCAAATAATAAAATTTTTAGTAAAAGTTATTTGTTACTTAGATCTAGTTTTTTTAGTTATCTCTTTCTTATTTGTAATATAAAGATTATAATTTTTTATAAGATATATAATATTATAAAAAGCTATTTCATAATTTTTTATAATTATTCTAGTACTTATTTAAAAGATAATAAAGAACTTTAAAAGCTATTTTTTAATAACTTTCTAATTAAAGGTACTTATGTTAGTGTTATGGGCTACTGCCTGCCTGACTCAAGACCTTAGCTATAGGCCTTAGAGCCTTAGGCTAAGCCCTACTTATCTCAGGCTACTAGTCACCTAATCTATATATCTATATTAATATTTTATATAGCTGCTAAATTTTTCTTTCTTAACTATTTTTTTTATATATAGATATAGCTAGATTAAATTAATAAATTATCTTTAATATTAGAAATAGTTTATCTTTTTTATAAAAGTAAAAAAGATATTCTTATTATTTAATTAAATTTTATACTATAAAAATAAGATATTCTTATTATAATATATATATATAATCTAAGATAAAATCTAGTAAATATAGATAAGAATTTATTTTTAATTAACTTTTATAATATATATAGACTATAATCTAAAATATATAGTGTAATTATAAATAAAATTAAAATAAAAATTATATCTAAATTCAAGAATTATAATAAAATTATAAAAGAATTTAGAAAAAAATTATATCTAATTTTAATAAAAACTTAATTAATAAATTTATTAGTAACCTGGATATCTAGCTTACTATTATAAAAATTATTCTATAAAATATTTTAAGTATTAGCTTAGCTTAAGCTATTATTAGAATTAAGTAAGCTATTACTTATAAAAAGTATTATAACTAACTTTAATAATATAAGTATAATCTAATTTAAGTTAATTAAATATTTAAGAATTAAAGTAGATAAGCTAGTAATCTTATTATCTATATTCTAAATAATTATATATAAAACTAGAGTAATATTATAGATTAATAGCTTATTTCTATTATTTTAATATAGAAAAAAGGATCTTAAAAAAATTATAAAATGTTGAGGTAGCAGTGATGCTAGCCTTGATTAGGACTAGTATCTATATAAGCTTATCTAACTACTTAGATATCTTTATCTAGCTATATAATATCTAGTTAGATTCTTAAGCTACTTATATCTTATTTAGATACTTTTTTAGATTATAAGCTTTTAATAGCTTTACTATAGCTTTATTAAGTTATTAAAGTTATTTCTAAATATATAGCTATAAAGCTAATTTCTTATATAAAATAATAAATCTTTAAATCTATTTTATATAATAAGAAAGCTATATTAAGGTATTTTTTAAGTATAATATTTAAATATTTAAATTATTAAATAATTAAATATAATAAATTTAAATACTTTAAAAGAATAAATTTCTAGCTAATTAAAGGCTATTATTTAAAATATTAAATAATAATAATACTAGTAATAATTAATAAAATTCTTTAATAATAATCTTTATTTTAAGATTAACTATAACTAATCTAATAATTATATAATAAGATTTATTACAAGAATTAAATATATTTTAATAAAT
>MU628783.1:0-18621 GCA_025688805.1 Aspergillus egyptiacus
AAAAAAAAAAAAAAAAAAAAAAAAAAAAAAAAAAAAAAAAAAAAAAAAAAAAAAAAAAAAAAAAAAAAAAAAAAAAAAAAAAAAAAAAAAAACCAACCAACCCTCCGTATATTCTTGCTCCTGTTCCTGTTCCTGTTGCAAAGGAAAAAAGAAAAGAATAAATGCAATGCACCTGTACCGAATTTGTCGCCGCGAAGTGTCAATCGACTAAGGGTTTGAATGAAATCAAGCAAGCGAGCGAGCGAGCGAGCGAGCTGCAGTGGCTGCTTGAAGACACCTGAAGGGAAAGTTGTTGGAGAAACGGGGGGAAGACGAGGATAAACAGCACAGTGGATGCATGTATGTTTTGGAAATCAGATGCCCACCGTATATGCAGACTCAGCTCAGCGAGAAATGGAATTGAAGTGGCGGAAGCGGAATCTACGTGATATACCGTGAACATAAACGGGAATATAAGATACGTCTTCGGTATCGAAAGGGTAAAATGGCGCTGCTACAAAGCATGCCATGCATGAGTCGAAAAACCCGCCAACCCCCCATCCGGCCTTCTGAGTAGGTTACCTTTTTGGGCGACGCCAGATATGCTCAGCTCCGTGAAGCGGGCCAGACCGTGTGACTCCCATAAATTTGGGAGGGATATGTGAGGAGAGATACAATCGTAGGGTATCATAAAAGCAAATATCGAGTTGACGTGGCGACCTTTTGCCGTTTAGATCAAAGCTCCTGCGTATCCAAGCCCCAGATTTCCCAATGCTTAAGGACATCCCAGCCTACACGCTGTAAGCGTCGCCGCAGCAGCCGATTCGTGGGACTAGGACCTCCGAACACGCACTCGTTTAAAGTAGCTTTTTGACACATGGGCACGACAGATTGGTCGTCGTCTCGTGAGCGTTTCCCAAGCGTTGAGGGCGGTAGATGAGAGAACGCCTTCGGTTGGAAACGTGGCCTTGGAGAGTTTGTCTGTGTGGTGTTGGGTGGGGTCTGGCCAAGGGCAGTTGCAACGCCGCCGCTCTCTGCATCAGGAGCGGTGTAATTCTGCGGGCTCTGCTCTTGGAGTAAATCAGCGCTTGGGGCGCGAGACGCTGCGGGCGTTTGAGCCTGAACTCCCGCGGTGCCGTGTGGTCGGTCTGGGATGGTGTAGTAGTCGCCCAGGAGGAAGGCCTTTCGACCGAAGCCGAGGACTTTCAGCCGTCGGAAGACCTGCTGGTCAGCGAGCGATTCGCTGAGCTTCTCCATGAGGAATTCATCGTCCAGCTCCACAAAGTCCGCGAGAGACTTGGGGGTGTCGAGCTTGCAAGGGTCCTTTGGCATTCGTGACGAGAAGTTCGCGTGTTGAGGTCCACTCTCCTCCGAGACGGGGGTCACACAGCCGGTAGTGGGAATGAGAAGGCGCAGAGCCCGCAGGTTGCGGAGAAACGGGAGGAGCAGTCCCAAGCTGTCCATGCTGGACATCTCCGCCGCGAAACCAAGCTGCTCCAGTTGCGGACTTGCATGGACAAGGCGAGCAATGGTCTGAGAGGAAAGTGGCCATCGTGCGGGAAGTAGAAGGTGTTTCAGGGTTGCGGCGTGGTTTAGGATAATGCAGTTGAGGGTCGTGTCCCGAACCCTGGCCTGTAGGGCGGGTTGACTCGAAGGGGAGTCGGCCGACGTAGGGGTTATGAGATCGCTAGAGGTGGGAGCTGTAGGGTCGCATGCTGGCGGTGTGAGGGTGGTCGCCGAAGGGCCTAGCTCTCGTGGTGAATTGATATATTCAGACGGATGTGTTGTGCTGACCAAGTAGATCCTTTCGAGGCCAGTGAAGGTTCCGAAGAACTCACTTTGCCTCTGGTTATAAATATTCACTCTCATGCTTTTTAACCGGCTCGGTCGTCGCTGAGGCATGACTGGCCAGGTGCTGTCGACAAATGTGATCGTATCGGACCGAGCTTCGTGAAGGACCGTCACCTCCTCAATCGTACTGTGGTCGAACGCGGTATTGAAATCCTCGCTGTGGCGAGCATACAAATTCGCCATGCCGAATTTCTTAACCGTAAGAGGTTGCTTCGCCGAGATGCACTTGCGAAAGTAGTCGTGGACCATGACGCTCGGCTCCTGCATATTGCGCATCCGCGGCGACCAATGCATATTCAGTTCCTTCAGCTTCCTCGCCTTGAAAAGCAGCGTCGAGATATCATCCGGGTAACACAGCGGGTCGATGTCGGTGATCTTCAAGTATCGCAGGTGCGGCATCGCGGGGATCACGATCGTCGGTCGGGGATGCCGGCTGGACGGAAATCTCACCGTCAGCGATGTCAGCTTCGGCAATTGCGCGAGCCCCATGTACACCGTCTCCAGCATCTTAGTGCTGAGTTCCCAGCGGAAGCTCTCCAAGTCCTGCATCCGATCCACCGCCGCCCGTACAGCGATATTCAGCATCATCGATGAATCCGGCACTCGCCCGACACGTGCATGCTCTTCCAGCTCCTGCTCCCGCCAGTCTCCCCTCAAGGTCAGCGACCGGACCAGTGTCGAGTACGGTCGCGTGATCACGGCGTTCAGCCCCATTGTAAACGGACTGGCGCTTCCCATTCCTTCCGGTGTGTCGCCGCGGTATCGGATTTTATCGTAGGAGGTCAAGGTGAGGTTTCGATAGAGCTGGGGAAGGGCCATGTAATTGAGGACCCGACATGTTTGACACAGACGAGCAAGGTCGCCCGGATCCTCCAACTGCAGAGATAATCGTCAGCTGCCATAGTCTAAACTTGTGTAGGGTACAATTGAACAATTGATTCGGAGTGAGGCGAGCGTACACAGGCCACAATCTGCGCAATGAGATTCAGCGGCAGGACCAGCAGCGATGGGCCCTGAGGCCGCTCAGAGACGACGCAGGCGTCAAACATATTTCGGTTGACGTCCGCCATGATGCGCCGTCCAGCAACGACGGAGGCGCAGCATCGACTGAGGAGAAATTGTCCCAAGCAAGTGGAGTGTGAGACATCGATCGATGAAGGCGGAGAGTCTGCGGAGCTGCGAAGGTGGAAGAAGTTGGGGGATCTTTGATGATCTTTTCCAGTGAGACGGGAGCCTGAGGTTCCGAAGCTGAAGTTATGACACGCTTTGTCCCCACATATGCTTGCTTATTGCCTACCTACCTAGCTATGAGTTACACTGCAGAAAGGCGACGATGTATATAAAAGTTATTATGCTGATATTATACTATGGAATCCATCTCAAGGGTATCTTGATATATAACAAACGCTCTGTCCAGCTCTCCCTCTGAGCACTGAACGCAAAAAACCCCCATATATGCACAAGATCAGTCCCAAATCCGAAAAGAAAAACCCAAAAGTCCCACTGCCTAGGCCGATATCGCCGTTACTCCCCGCTAAATCCAAAGCAAATGAAATAGAAGGAGGTACAATTAGAATAGAAGGAGTGTCGAGAATCGCCCGCTAGCGTTGCGGTCCCGGTCCGTCGTTACTAGAATCGGTATCCGCCGAGTTCTGGGCAGGAGGCGTGGATTGCTCATCCACGGAACCTCGCTGCTCTTGGCCTACTGGCCGAGTCTCCCCGGAATCAGAGTTAGTCGGACGCATCGGCACCTCTCCCTGCGTTTCTTGGCGAACCGAAGGGCTGTCTTCAGGCACAAGAGCCGCTGCTTCTGGGTCGTAACGCAGCTCATAGTCCATAGAGCTGAATGACCCTCCCACATCGGCTGCGGTCCACGGAGCGGCACTCTGAACTTGTGGCTGGATCACTCTCATCCCCGGATCGTGCTGGCGTGGCGGAGGTCGCCGATTGGAGGGCCGGTTGACGAAAGTAGAATCAGTGAACCACTGCGGTGACCATGTGTGCTGGCCGCGGCGCCGAGCAGGGATCACAGTCACCGGCAGCGGGTCGGCAGCGCTCTGACGCCTAGATCCGGGGTTCGCCATTCGGTGAAACGCGAAGAAGTTGGTCGGGTTCTGAGAGTGATTCTGCGGATCTTCTGCAGCATCTTCCGGCCGGCTTTGCTCACCGTCAACCGCGCCGGTTGCAAGATACCTTTCCTCTTCTGCCTGCGCCGACGCAATTTCCCGTGGTAAAGCGCCACGCCTTCGTTTAAACGGATTCAGGATTGTCCGCCATCGCGGGTCTATATTCACAATCTGTGGCGACTGCTCTCGTAGCGGGTCGTGAGGCACATTCTGAGGTGGTAGGCCGCCTTTTTGATTCTCTACTCCGGTAAATTCCTTCGCACCGTCCGTATCTGAACCTTCATCCTCCTCTTCCATGTAAGGCATCGCAACTGGCGGGGTAGGGCTGGAGACGGGGTAGTAATGTACGTTATAGACCGTGCTAGCTGCACTAGTCGTGTCAGCTCGACTAATTGGCGTGACAGCTACCGGCGGTGGAGTGGGCCCAGCGGATCTTCGCTGTCGTGATCTGGTCCCTGTCGCACCACCTTGACCAGCTCCCTGGGCATGCGCATTTCGACCGCCCCGGGGTCTTAATGGCCGATGAGCAAGCCCCATCATGCCTCCCCAGGCCGAAGACATACCGGTCCCTCCGCCACGATCATTGTGGAACTGGTGGCGAGGCCAGTCGACCTCTTCGGACGGCGTGACATCTAGCATTTCGTCACCGTCGAAGACTTCCCTTCCCAGGATGCCATCTTTCCTCTCGTCTCGTTCCAAAGCCTCAATGCGTTCCACCCATTCCCAAACCACGACACTTGCTGCCGCGGAGCCAACCCATCGAATATACGTTCCCCAACCTGCTATTTCAGGTTTTGCTATATCCAAGACAAAAAACACGACCGGGATCAAGACTGCGCATAAGGATAGGAGGGCGACAAGGCAGATATTCCTCATCTTAGGATGAAAAAAGGCGTATCGATGTTTGGACAAGGAGTAAAATATCACCCAAGCGGCGTAGAGAAGGTTAAGGGCAAGTTCAAACAGGTAGCTGAGAGCGGGGATGGCGTCTTGATAGAGTCGCGGGCGTGTAGTGTTCGTCTTGACCAAGAATTTATCCAAGATGGCAAAAATCGTATCTAGAACAATCAAAGCAAAGCCAGCCCATTTGATCATTATCTTCTCCTTGTGCCGTGGAAACAGACGAATCAGTGTTTGGACTTGTGCCAGCCATAGAAAAGTGCTTGAGACGACTCGGACCACTTTGATCTCGGTTCCGTCTGTAACTTCCGAGGTCAATGCTTCGGCATCCGAGTAACCGTACTCATACTGTTTCTCTGCCACTCTAAATGAATCGGCGGTTGCGATTGTCAAGGATATGGCCACCAACAGCGCGGCGACCTTTTGCAGCCACGGACGACCCCCGACTCCCACGACAGAAGAGTTGTTGCTGTAAGAACCGCTTACCATCCCATGCCGGCCTAAGAAATTGGCACCGCCTCCAGGACCACCAACATAAAAAGTACGAGGCGTAATAAGCAGAATAATGACGAGAAGATAGCTAACAACCGTCGCACAGCCCATAGCGTACAATAGCGGAGTCACCGACGCATAAAAGGGGTCACGGGTATCTAAGGCAGCCCCCGCATGTTCTGTCGTCGTCGGGGTACTCGTACACATGGGATCGAAGATGGCATTTTCGGCGAGGGTTATCGAATAGGTGCGATTGAGATATACATAGCCTGAAAGCAGTCCACGACGTTAGCCAACAACCATGTATAGTTTCGAGCGATCGCCGTCTTGGGGTCCGGGAATACGCGATGCAATAAAATTCAACCGCATACCATCACTAGGGAGCAGAAAGGGGGTACAGCCGGGAACGTATGTCCTGGTGGCAGTTGTCGTAGGCCGGGCCCATATTTGGCGGGGAGCGAGGCGGCCGGCATCCTCCATGGTCATACTGAAGCACGTTCGGAACCTAAGCAGCTCATACACGCCGTGAGAACATCCGTAGCGCGGGCATCAATACTCGAAGACGACACCAAGTATTCCGAGGCTCAGAGCCCCATCGTCGCGCAAAGGTGGTCAGGAAGGAGAGGGATCAATCTAGCCGATCGGACGGTCGGGGGCGGTTGGCTTGTTCGATAGGCGAAGGGGCAGCTAGCAAGATGCAATTCCCGTCGGGATTGGTCGTGCGAAGGAATAGATATACAATATCCGCGATATAGAAACAAGGTTCGGATCCGAGGGAAAGTATGTAATTGTGATGAAGCTGTACAGGTTACATGCGCAGGAGCAGATGTGGTCAAGACTGCAGTGGTCTGGGGGTTTGAGGAGCGAAAGAAGCATTTCTGGAGGCGCGCCACAGCGGTCCAGATCTCGGCCTCATTATTGTCATCCACCGCCTACAGAGCTCATCTCCATCACTCCGGACTCTCCGCGTTTTCATCTTCATCTTCTTTTGGTTATACAACTACTCCTGGGTATCTATTCAGATGAATCCAGCATCTGTCTTGTCACCAATGCAAATCACAGCTTCAGGCAACCCAGCGGTATATACACTTGAGTATCACGGAGGTACAGAAAACAAGGCCCAGACCTTCCACTTTCAAAAGACATCGTACAAAAAGAAAAGTTAATATCAGTAGCCCCGAATCAACTGGAGGACTTTTCATCAGGATCCGATACTGTCTGTCGACCTTACACGTGCGCCTGCGGCTAGAAAACCTACCACAGTACCTAGTTTGCCTGGAAAAAAGAAGCATTATTCACCTGCAGAGGAAACTCGCGTCTCTTGGTCAATCTGAAGGGCAGGGGAGTCCCATGGATCGGGAGGAAATTGCGCAGCTTTTCAGGACAGAAGTGCCGGAGCACTTCAAGTACATTATTCTACAAACTTCAGGCGTGAGGCCGCTAGGTGTCGTCGCAGGCGTCCCAGAAATGCAGAAAGAGTGTTTATTGTTCAATAGTCGAACTCCCATCAGCAAGAGACAGATTAATGCTTTGGGACACAATGCATGACATGCGACGTTCAAGCACTTCCACCTCATTTGTTTACACCTGATCCTCGATTACTAATCTAGCCATTATGCCATGCCTTCGACATAAAATATTATTTCCAGCCCAGCAACAGAGCATCATCACCTAAAAAAAATGAGCCATCAATAGCATAGGCCAGAGGTAAGTAGATATTCATTTGTTCCCTTCGGTGATTGGCAAGCCTGCTGTCTATATGTCTTTGTAGGCATATGATTATGCAGAATGGAGGGAACCGCTATTTCTATCACGCACTGAGTCTCGCGAAGCCATTCTCGTCGTTCACCGTGCATTGACCAGAATTGATATTCTACTCCTCGCCCTCGTTGCAGGGATACTCATAGTACCGCGGCGTGTCATCGCCATAGTGCCAGAACCAGTTGTCCCGGGCCTCTGGCTCTGGACAGACTGGAATGTCCACAACGCCTTGAGCACGCACCAATCCCAGAGATCGTCCCAGGAGTCGGAGAATGTTTTATCTGGCCCGTTATCGCGCTCGTGTCGGTTTCCATTCTTCTTCGTCCACTTGACCGCACTATATGGAGGTAAAGAAACAAGTGTTAGCACTGTCTTCTGTGCGCAGTGGATACTAGTAGCTGCTGGTGGCTCACCTATGGATCAGGTCTTCAACGGTAATGCCCAACTACTTGCCAGTAGCGACAGTTTCAAGACCGTTTGGCAGTGAGAAGTCGGACTGATGCCAGTCTCCGGCACCACCGGTCCACTGGGGACTTCCGTCAGGGTTCAGCAGGTAGTATAACCTGCCGTCGACACAGCCCCGTGCGACTTCAGCCGTCGCAGACGAGAGAACCAGCACCAACTCCCTCCTCGTCACAGTCTGCCTCTGTATCGACGATGACGGGCGTGATCCCGACCATGTCCCAGACGTGGGCAATCTTGCTGCCGTAGATTGTGGCTTTCCACCGGACTCTGAGATCGGCCGCGTCGAGGTTGCTCATGCGCTCCATGAGCTTGCCATCTGCAAGTGCTTGTGTGAGGAACTCAAGCGATGCTTCGTCGCCCTTGGACATGGATTGGTGGCTGCCTCGTTGAGCATGGCTTGCACCCATGGTAAGCAGAAAGCTTGGAAGGGAGTAAAAAAAAGCATTTCACTCACAGGTTACCAATGATATCCTTGGTTTGGGTTGTCCCGATGCTAACCAGGACAAATGACGTATCCTTGAGGCTATTGTGCAGAGAGCCTGTACTATGCTCATGACAGACAGACACCGTTGTCCAGAAGGATCCGGGATAATTACGCTCCTGTCAGTACTCCGTCCATCCACAGACGCCGGCGATGTTGGCCTCAACATGTAGGTTCAGTCACGGTTAGCCGTCCGAAGTCTCGGCCTGCCATACAGAGGTTGGTCAACGACGGAGAAAAGATGATAATATTTGAAACTATTCGACCGTCGGTTAGATTCCTCAACACAGCAGCAGCATTTGTGACATTATATGGAGCTCTCTTCTGCCCGATTCCATCTCAAGGCTGCTTCTGTAACAAAACCATGTCCAGCCCGCCGAGAAGTGTGGCTGAAGGAGCATGCGGCCAAGATGCGCGGTCTCTTGGCCGGCTGCTGGGGAATTGGTTTCTTGAAATCCAGGTAAAACTGTAGTTCGACTCTAAATAATAAAGAATGCAGGGGAAAGCCAATAGAAATGATACTTTTGACATCTGTTCATCTCGCTTGGGGCTAGTGCTGATTTCTGCTCCTGGTGCTCCATACAGGCCTGGCCACTCATATATATATATATATTAATCTAGACCTGCTTTCCCCCCTTCGCAGCTCCAGATGAGTCGATAGGATCTGACATGGATGCATCGGGATATAACCTGATATTAATCAATGAACGTAACCCAACACGGACGGACTACCGAGCCAACTCCGTCTCGTTTCGTTAAGACTGCCCAAGGAGACTTAACTTCCCGAGCCATTTTTCCTGGCGACTGCCCTCTCTCTCTCTAACAATGCAACGTCGCCTGTCTCTTGTTCTGGCCATCGCCGCCGCCTTTTGCAGCCGGCTCACCCCTGCGGCGGCCGAGACCGTCGAGCTGGACCTAGTCTTCCCCCGCAACGAAACCTACCGTCCAATCTATCCATTCCCAATTGTCTTTGCGCTGCGCAACCCGGCGGCCCTCTGGCCTTTCGACTTCACGCTCACCGCGAAGCTAGAGTGGTGGAGCCACGAGGAGAACCGCACCGCGTCGACAAGCGCCGGCTTCGACCAGCTAGGCCACTTCCCCAACTCCGACTCAGGAGCGTACGATCACTCGCCCGTATACCCGGACGATTTGGGCGACCCGCTATTTATCATCAACTCGAGCATCGCCGTCGCGGACATCAGGCAGGACACCACCGCGGCAATTTCCTGGGATTTCGGCCTGCAACGCAACTGCACGGCGGACGTCGCACCTAAGACACCGCTGAGCGAGCGCAGCGCTTCCTCGGCAGAGTCGAGCTCTCCTTTGCCAGCGACGGTGTGCTGCCTTCATTTGCAAATGATGTCGACGAGGAGCAATGCCCCGTGGTGGCCGTGGGCGCCATTGGCATCGCGGGCCAGATGCAGCCCACCGGGCCGGAGGCGGACATAGGCACCTGCGCCATCTTGCAGGAGGAGCAGCCAGAGCCGGACCCGTGTGCACTCACTATCGACAAGGAACTGGCGACGCGGGTGGCAGAGGCTATGATGGCCTCGATCTATTGCGATGGTGCTACGGGCTGGCCGGACCCGACCGCAACGTCGTGCGAGCAACTGTCCGTGGGCTCGCGGACGGTAAAGGACACACCGGGATGGATCTCGACTGTGGCCATTATTGTCGGGGTTATGTTGGCATGATTGGCTTGCTTCTGTAGCAAATCTAAATGGGTTGACAATCTATCCGCAGAACTGTAGAATATACCTTAGCTGTAGTTTCATACGTACTTGATTTTCTCAGACGGTCCATAGACTACTCTTTCTGTTTTAGTGCTCACCCTTTGCCACTTTTTACTTACTAAGTAGATCTGAGCACACCTGAGCATGCCCTGAGCAGTCTGAGGCAATCACTAAGCTCAGGATAAGCAGGAGACCAAGTGCCCTGAGCAAGTAACCTTAATAAACTATACCCCAGCTAATGTAATTCACTACCAAGCCACCCACCACCACCAATCCGCCTGCCCTCTCCAGAATTCCTGACATATAGTAACTATAACTAATTAAATAATTATCATGCTATTAAATTAATACTAATCTAGTTAAAATTTAGTTAAGCAAGAGAAAAGAATCTAATTTATAATAAAAATTATAAAAAATATATAATCTGCCCCTGGAGGACACCACAAGTCAATTAGAATAAATTCCAACTTTGAATATCGAAGAATGAGCATTATTTGCGGAGCGCAGCGAAGCAAGCGGAGCATCTTTAAAGGTCACGTACTGGGTTTTTTTTTCGCCAAGACTTTTGCCTCGGCTTTGATTGTTGAATTCCTGGACTTTGATTGGTTGGAGTTCTGCACTTTGATTGGCTGGCCTTTTAAGCTCTGATTGGCTAATCTCACCGCCATCACGTGAAAGCACATGACAGCTTCCTAATTAGGTATCTCGCGGCCTAGCCGCCCATATAAGTTGCGTCGCGATAGCGACGCAACACCTTAGTCCTAAGGCTACAGGGTATTTTAACCTAAACCCAGACCCAGCTAATATAATCTAAGTCACGTTCTTCCACAAGCAAAGCCCAAAACTGTAGCAGAAATCAGAATTTGCTCTTTTTAGCTCCAAACCTACCATACCTTCTCCTTAAACCCCAAGCGATGCCTTAACCATAGCCCTCAACCCCTCCTGAATGGCCTCCTGGCTCCTTCAGTATCACTTTGTATGATTATCCCCTCCGTAGCATCACTATCCTAGGATACCGTTAATTTATAAAAATCGAGTTCCTTCATGCCCTCTTGTCAATCCATACTAAAACTCCTAAGAAATAGACTATTTAGTATGATGGACTCTAGTAATCAGGACTAGCATCTTTTAAACCTAATAATATTCTCAATAAATCACCTGAGCCAGCGTGCCTAGAGACACCACACCCTCTATACCTGGTAGTCATGATATGCATTAGTAGCACACTAAGACTGCAGAATAATTCAAGGTCTTAGACAGTAAGATCCTTTATCCGCATGATCTTGAACCTAGCACCTTCTATAACCGCCTTGATAAGAATATTCCAGGTGCTGTGCAACTAGCTTTATTTGAAAAGGCTATAAAGAAAAGAGGTTTTGCAAGGGAATGTGTCCGGGCAAGCATACTCGAACTGGACCAAAAAGATCACTATGATCAGACCCCATCGTCTGCTCTGCTGGCTTGCTCGTGACAGGTTTAGTGCTATACAGAGCCTGTTAGGGAGCATGAAGAGCAGATATACACTTCTAAACATTATCTATAGTTACTCTAATAGCGTCATATCTAATCAAACAATCCATTCATAAAGCATCCCGGAGCCAGATTAAGAATAAACAAACCGAGATGTGGAGCCAAGGTATAAGGTATCTTTATTTATTTATTTTAATAACTGCTTCTGAATAGCTTCAGGTATTAAAGTTGGCCAGGTGGCTTTCGGCGCGATCCCCAGGGTTATCCGAGGGTTCAGTTACCCATTCCGCAACAGCTCTAAAATCAACCTGAGCTGGAAGTTCTCAACCCCAAACTTTCTCTCCAGCTCATCAATGCTCTTCTCCACATCATTATACAAGACTCCCAGCGTATCCAGCGTGAACCTCAGACTCCCGCTCTTCTTCATCATTTCCAGAATCGTCTCCTTCTGCGCCTGCGTGGCTGTACTGGCAACACGCCGCTGCATCCATACATTCTTTAGGACATAATTGTCAGGCGTGGTCTGCAGGAGGTGGATCAGTGGAAAGGAAAACTTTCCCTCCTCAAGGTCTTCGCAGAAGCCCTTTTGCTTGCCGTACTGTTTTTGTGTTAGCATTGATGCTACCTAGCTGGAGACGGATCCAGCGGATGGTGGGATAGGTTCGGGCCGTACCTCGGTGGAGACTAGGTTCTGGTAGTCATCTCGGGTCTGGAAGTACCGTCCAAGGCGATTAGAGAATTCAACTAGGTCGGCTTTGACGGGGATTGGTGAGTGAAGGGCCATCAGGCGACCGAAGAGCCTGAAGAGACCGCCAGTTTCTATAATAATTCTGTTAAGCCTTCCTTCCGTTTAGGTTGGGATTAAGGGAACAACTCACTGTGCTCGACCATCTGGAAGTACTCGTTCACAGAAGGACAGATAAGATTGCTGGTCCAGTAGAGGTCCATGGATTGGCCTACGTAGAGGTTGTGCAATTCCTCTTCAGGTGGAAGAGTCAGTCAGCTGCGTGCCCAGTTGCCACTGTGGAAATGTATGACGCACCAATAAAGATGACCAGGCTTTGCGCGTCGCCGAGTTCATGGACCCTTTGCAATGCACGGATGAGCTGGTAGTTGGCCGAGTTAACGGTCTGACCGAGGCCGAAGATGGTATGGGTGGATGGCCTTCCACGTCGAAGCATCGATCCATCTTCCAAGTCGTCGAGCCTGAAGTTGATTTAGAAGTGTGTCATTGAGGATTGAGAAGAACAAGCAGGACGTACATCAGGGACGCATTGTGGAGCATCGTAGTAATTGACTTGATTATATCTAATTTCTCGGTGGGCACACGAAACCAGACATTCAAAGCGTCGATTGCTTGCTCGCGGAGCCCCTTGGATGGAAGCCCCGTGATATACTCATATGGCGCCTGTAAAACCTGTTGAATTCGTTGTCCTAGTCAGCAAATGCCCAGCTTAGCAAAGGCCGCAGTGCAGCTTACCTTGGAGTCGAGCTTCTGCCCCTTGCCTGATTCTGCTTTCGCCTCAGTGTCTCCAAGCTTGAGGGCAAGGCGGCGCTCAAGATGCTCCTTAGTCACGGCGCTCAGAAGGCCTGTATCAGCTTCGACCCCGTTTGTGGTCTTTTGCGGGACTGAAGCGTGCGAACGGCCATTGCCATTGGCATGTCCATTGGCAGTGCGGTCGGGCATCTTCACGTCCCAGCCAAACCCTTTACCATCAGGCTTGAATTCCTTAGGAATCCCGTTCTTCATCCAATCGAGCTGGCGCTCGCTGTATGATGCGGTGGCGTAATATCTCGGGCAGTTCAGGCCCCAAACCACGTTTCCGCTCATGCTGTACAACACTGACTCGAGATATCTCATGGTATCGTGCGAGAGGTCGCTGCGGGCCTTTGTATCTTCAAAGATCCGAAGATACTCGACCGTGGCCTTTTTGATTTCCGAACGGCATCGCTCTTGGGCCTCGTCTTCGGAGAGTCCGTGTTCCTCCATGGCAACGAAGATGAAGTTGGTGCAGTAATCCTTCCCCAGGGCGAGGGCGTTTTGGCGCTCCTTCTCCCAGGACACTAGATCGTTCACCAGCGCCATATGCAGGTATGCAGTGGTAGCTAGCTGATGGCACGTATCTAGTTCATCCTCGGGGATGGTGATCGCTTGTGCGAAAGTGAGCAACCCGTACCAGAAACTGAATCCGTGTTAACCCAGTCGTTCCTACATATGATGAACGGAGAGGGAAAAGGAACAAGGGGACTCACAGCATCCCGACGTCATGGACGCGGTACTTGAGATACTCCTCTTCCGTCTTGAAGCGATATTCCTCCTGTCGCCCTGCCTTGTCAAGGAAAGTTGACCAGGCCTTGAGCGACGTGATTCCGCGGGCTTTATCAATACTTAGCATTTGCTTCGCAACGTACGCCTGCAACGCGCGCTTCCCAGAGCCGGAGCCTTTGATAGTTCCGGTGCTGATCACTTGGTCGAATGCCGCTTTCAGATCATCGTTATGTTCGTCTCCCTAGTGTCCTGGTTAGATTCTGCTGCACAATCCAACAGGGGAACTTACATATTCTGCAATGTCGGTGACATCTTACCGCGAGCGTAATGCCCGTCAATACCGGAAACATGGTTAAAATCATCGAAGAAACTCACCGTCATGCAAGAACGCAAGCTCATTTGCATATGACACAATGCCGAGCCTCTCGGGGAGGGCTTCGGGAATGGCAATACTGATTCCGCTCCATGGGTGCCCCAGACCACCCTTGTAGAGCCCCAGTGGGCCGACCAGCTCTCGCCAGTGCTCCTGGCATCTCAGGCAATCGATCTCCTCGAGCTCCCAGTTCTTGTGATATCTCACTGTGAGACCATCGCATAGGCCCTGCGCGTCGTAGGTACTAGGATCTACCACTGTGGAGAACTTGAACTCCATGTTCGGAAGGGATAGGCGAGACGACGAAGTAGAAGAGGATAAGGGAGAAATGCACTAAAAGGAAGTATTCAAAACTTGGTTGGGATGGGTTAGATGTGTGCTCTAGAGAGGAAGAGGGACGACGAATGGTGCTGTATTTAAAGCTTTGTTCTGGAGAGGCACGGCTAATCAGGTATGGCGCTCTGAACTGTCTGGCTGAGTGATAATACCCGACTGAAGCAAACACCATGCGTAGCTGAGTCGGTAGCCATGCTAAGAGCCCCTCGTTGCGCTTACGGAAAGAGGTCGACCTCCTCCATGCAATAGTCTGTGGGCAATTGAAGCAGTCAGCGCACTTTCCGCCAACAATCTCGACTTGTAGAATATGGATGAGATAAGGCTCTCATTACCGTTCAGCGTGGCTTGCATTTGCGTTCCTGGCTGTGGGACGCTCAAACCCATCGATCTTCGTTAACAGGGCCAGTCGATTGGGCAAACTGATAGAGATAGCGAGTGCGCACTGGCCTGTAGGGGCGGAATGTGTGATGATTAGCATACTTCAGACCTATTACTCTACGCTGACAGACCTAGATAACCAGACGAACTGGTAGGCCTCGCAGATCTGTGCTTACCTGCACCAAAAGCGAGCTACTGCGGAGTATAGATCCCCCGTAGCCTATAGTACCTAGAGTACCTAGGCCAATTCCGAGCTCTCCGGACCTGCGCTGACATGCAGAACCAAAGCAAACTTCCGGGCGGTACTGGCCCGAGCCGATCAGGTAACCGATTGGCTTACGAGCAGGGTAGGAAATCTCCTGCCAATTCTTCAGCTTGACCCACCTTCGGGGTTGCTCGTATCAGGCTGGCTAACAATTGGACGGACCTCCGACACCGTACTTATGGATGCTTCAGATGACGTTCCTCCTCGAGGAGATCTCCACTAGACACCTAATTGTCAGACGCAAACACATATCGTCTCAGTATCTGGCGGGGGGAAGCCGTGCATGATACAGAACGGCGACGCCAAAGACCGAAGCCCACATGCCGGATTCATGGTCAACTGTTGGGTCTTTCCAAATTTTAACTGATGACGTGTTATTTGGAGCTCGTCTAGACCGGCTGGAAATCTCAACCATGTGCAGGCGGAAACAGGGATGGCAGCAGTATTGATATCAGGGATGCTTCGCCATTGAGGACCCCATCGAGGCTGCCCATGAACGGACTCATTGCCCCTCCCCACGTCTTTCGTCTTGAATTGTTTCTCACTTGAGGTGTATGTTACCAGCAGGATATATTGTGTGTTGCTCTCGCACCATTTGCAATTTCCAAGTCCCACCCCTGGTCCGACCCTCACTCTTTCTGGTTATATCTGCCAAATACCTTACACCATCAATCTCCTTGTCTGGCCACAGCAGACGAGATGACAGAGTCAGTCGTTTGGGCTACGGTCCCTTCGAATATACCCAACCCCATCCTCAGTTTCAATAGCGCGTATGGAATCTACGGACTCCTCTCTGGCGCGTTCGCTCTGTATGGCGCCGCCCTTGTCATATATCGCCTGTACTTGCACCCTCTAGCTCGATTCCCAGGGCGCAAAATTGCTGCCGCCACTGGGTGGTACGAGTTCTACCATGAAGTTATCAGAGGTGGCATGTATGTGCACGAGGTGAAAAAGATGCATGAGGAATACGGTACGCAATCGACGATTTATTTCCACTTCCATCTCTAATCCCGACATGACAGGCCCCATCATCCGCATTAACCCGCACGAAATCGTGATCAATGATGGGGACTTCTACAATACCGTCTACGTGGCCAGCAACACACGCCGCACGGAGAAGTGGACGACCCTTCAAGGGACAGGGCTTAGCGGCACGGCGTCCTTTCCTTCCCTTCCTTAGGAACGAATATAACTAACATGTCAAAGGCGCCATGGGAATGACAATCCCCCACGAACTGCATCGTCGCCGCCGCAAGTACTTCGACCCTTTCTTTTCTCGTCTCGGCATCACGCAGATCGAGGGCATGATCTTGGATGAAATCAAGCTACTCACCAGCCGGCTCGAAGCGTTCAAGAATTCAGACCGTATTGTCAAGTTGGAGCACGTTACTGCTGCGTTTACTGGTGATATTGTGACTAGGATCTGTTCGGAGAAGTCGCCTGAAATGATGCGGCACCCTGAATTTGGCAAGCAATGGTGCGTTTTGGGTTTTTTATTTTTGTAATCCTGGTGGACAAGTACTCAAGCACATACCACAGGCATGACACAATCCTTACCTATCAGCGCCAGGTCCATCTCTTCATGCAATTTCCCCAGCTGATTGCGTAAGTGAACGTCCTCGTCATCCCGGCCATCTTAAGGCCTTTGCTAAAGTGCCAGCAAGACTCACACAGGCAATTCCCCGGTCGGTCGTCATGCGGTTCTCTCCAGGGGCCGCGGCATTCAAGAGCTTGCATCAGGTACGACCCTTGCTAACCCAGTTTTACCTGCCTACGGCCGCCTTGCTAACATATCCCGGCCACATGGCATAGTTCGCCCACGACCACATTACGGAAGCCAAACAACAAATGCTCAGCATCGAAAAAGTGCAGCAGGACGCTCGAAGCTCTGTATTCCGCCATGTGCTATCCAGTGACATGCCTGACTCGGAGCGTGAGACAGAACGACTGACCAGAGAAGCCTTGTCGCTCTTTGGCGCGGGCACGGCAACTCTCGTTCGCGCTTTTAGCGTAATGTTCTACTATATCCTGTCCAACCCGGAGTTGAGAGACAAGCTCGGCGAGGAGCTGAAGGATGTCATGGCGGGGTATCCTTCCAAGACCCCGACTTGGCAAGAGTTGGAGAGGTTGCCGTATTTGCATGGGATTGTGAAAGAGGGCCTGAGGTACAGTACACCACCCCCTGATTCGACCAGTTGGCTCACAAAGTGCCTATTATAGAGTGAGTTACGGCGTTATGCGCCACCTCCCCCGCATCTCGCCCGATCAAGCGCTGCAGTATAAGGAGTGGACAATCCCTGCCGGGACCCCCGTGGGTATGTCGTCGTTTAGCCTGCACACCGACCCGGAGACATTTCCGGAGCCGTTCAAGTTTCTCCCAGAGCGGTGGTTTGGCAAGTATAACCCGAGCATGAATCGGAACTGGGTGCCCTTCGCCCGCGGATCTAGGATGTGTATTGGCTCGAAGTAAGTATACTCTACTCTGCATCTAGCTTGTAGAACCGCATACTGAGGCGCAATCTTCTCGCTAGTCTCGCCTTGGCCGAGATGTACTGGGTACTCGCTGTCCTATTTCGACCGGGGGCGCCGAGGCTCGAGCTATTCGAAACAACCGAGGCCGATGTCGTTGCAGCTCGTGATTACGTGGGAGGCATTCCGGAGTTTGGTACTAAAGGATTGAGGATGAAAGTGTGGTAGAGGGCTCGGTTGGATTGAACGGTCTAGAGCACGCCGTCTAATCGAATGAAGATACTGTAGGGGGTTCCATTTACGTAAAGTTCCAGCTGCTCAAATTGATGGATGTTTGCCGCTTTCTTTATTTTCTGTCTCAAAGTCTAACCCGTTGGCCTTACCTTTTCTTGTCATTCGTAAAAATTTTCCGGCGGCTGGGAGGTATCGCCGCAACGAATCTGCAGAGCTGATGGATCCCAGGACCTTCGAGATGACTGCAGTATGCAAATTCGAGACACAAAATCTCACCACGGCCTTTTCTTTTTCGCGTCGTAAGCGCTCCCGAAGTATTGCGATTTCCCTACACGTGGCTGGATTGAGTGATTCCCAAGCACTGCCAGAAAAGGAGAGCCGCACTGCTCTTACCATTCAATTACTTGTTCACGTTGTGATTTGACTGGTGTCTCGGACGTCGTTGCAGGACCGGACTCGGCGAGCGGGGACAATATAGAGATATGTCGATCATAGGGTCCAGCTATTTCGGAACGGACCGTCAGCTAGTACGGAGGTGTGCACCAAAAGTTTTGGCGTGCCAAGCCAATAGTGCTAATGTAAGGGGGTTACATTCCCCATAGTAATTACTATGGCAGCTATAACATCATCGAAATACCAAGATTCTGCCTTGAACTGTGCAGGATTGGATGAAAAAGGGCAGGCAGCTAGTAGCATCAGATATCCCTTAAGTGGTCACCACCCCTCCCATCCCTGCCACCCGGGCAGGTAAGGCAGTCTATAAGTAAGAGATCTGCATTACTATAGCAAGATAATTAAGCTTAAGAATGGAAACTCAGAATGAAAAAGGGCAGGCAGCTAGTAGCATCAGATATCCCTTAAGTGGTCACTACCCCTCCCACCCCTGCCACCTGGGCGGGTAAGGCAGTCTGTGAGTAGGAGATCTGTGTTGCCACAGCAAGGCAACCAAGCTTGGGAATGGAAACTCAAAATTGGGCTGGATGGCGAGGGAACGAAGTTCGCGGTCAAGGTGGGGGTGGATGTAAATGTGAAAGTAAAA
>MU628784.1:0-18525 GCA_025688805.1 Aspergillus egyptiacus
AGGATGATGGTGTACTAGCGTTGATATTATATATCTACTGTACCGCATGAAATGCGTTAGAACAACGACTGATTCTATTAAGTAGAGGCAGGGAAAACAATTTATGTTATCCTACTCTATAGTTGCCCAGTTGAGTCAAGGAATTTACTAAAACCAAATCAATACTTCTATCCTCCCATGATCTATCCAAAAGTGAGGTACCTCACGCAATTCATATACGAGTATATCCCCCAAACCACCACAACCCCCTAACTACTATTCGAATTATCCGCACAAGAAAAGGCCGACCCTACACAATCCCGTCAGTTAGTCAACACCCAACTAAATCTCCAGAAACTCATTCCCAAAGCAAAAAATAGGTAAGAAAGTAAGCAACTCACCAATCGTCCCATCATCATAAGCATTCTTGATCTCCATACAGACCGCATAAGTGCCCCCCACCGTAACAAAGAACCCCAGCACCAAAAAGAAAGCATGAAAGACATAGGCGGCCTGGTTCATGAACTTGAATCTGAACTTGGCCTTCAAGTTAGCACTTGAACTCCGCCACCAGTCCCGATGGTCAAACAGCCACAGCATGGCCGGCAGACAGATGTTCAGAGGCCCGTAGACGAAGGAGCCCAGCAGCGCCAGGAGGTAGTTGAAGATGGGCACGGCTTCGGCGATCACGAAGCCGAGGGCACTGATGCCGATGGTGCAGCCGAGCCAGGTGGACCAGTGGATTACCGTGTTCCGTTGCAGGTGCGAGGTGTTGCGGAGGAGGCGGACGAAGGTGTATTTGGCGGCGACCTGGTGTGGAATGAATTGTTAAACATGTTGGGTCTGAATTGAGGAGACATTGATTAGAAGGTTAGAAGTTGGGGGGACTAACGTGAGTATAGACAGCGCCGCTCATGATCAGACCCCAAAGGCCTACACCGTAGGCGACCATTTTGATGGTAGGGCCAGCGCTCTGCTTAAGTTAGATATTCTGACAAATTTAAAAGTAATCCAGGGAAGACAACCCACCCCCAAAGAAGGACTGGCAACCCATTTACCACAGTAGGCGTAGACGGCCAGACTGAAGGTAACGTAAAAAGCCATGATCATGCTCATGCAAACATGGACGGCCTTTTTAAAGTCGCGAGGATTCTTCATCTCCGCGATCACAGGAACAAAGGCGCCGGTGTTCGCGCTAGAAACGTAGATATTGCAGGATGCCAGCATGCCAATCTCAAAGGTCGGGTTCGTGGGCGGGAACGCATAGAAGCCCAGCTCAAAGGGCCCCGTCGGCGGCGCCGCCGCAGGACGGTCAATCTGGGTGACTCCGACAACAATGATGAAGACGGCGATGAAGACGGAGAAAAACCCGGCCCAGGTGAGCCAGCTCAGCTGCTCGAGTTTCCGGATCGAGGCGAAGCCCGCAATGACCACGAAGCCGATCAGCGCCCACCAGACCGTGCAGGCGGCGTGGTGCGAGAGGGCATTCAGGCCCGTCGACACGGCAATCACCGCGGATCCCGTGCAGATGATATTCCCGACGACGAAGAATATCCCCGTCAGTTCCTTGCCGGCCCGGCCGGCGAGGACACCCGCCATGTCGGCGATGGAGTGGCAGGGGCCGTGCCGTTGGCGGAAGTTATATAGAATCACCGCTGTGTATTGGTTCCAGCCAGTCCAGCCGATGACGCTGAGACAGCCGCCCACGGCTCCGAGCTGGTACATGCTGGTTGGGATGGATAGGACGCCCGTGGCGAAGATAAGCTTTAGGAAGATGACCGTGGCATTCGGCCAGCTCAGAGTACGGAATTTGACTCCATTGCTCTCGTTACCGAAGATCTCGAGGTCGTCGACCTCGCCGGCGTCTCGGATAGAGTCCTCGCGGTCGATGACCTGCTCGGTTTTGGTTTTGGTTTCGGTAGCCATTGCCATGGAGGGATGTTTGGCAGATAGGTTGGATACAGTGAGAAGGTGGAAAGACGGTAGACAATTCTTATATCTACTGCAGCCAAGCACTACTCCAAAGTGGCTGATAGAACAGGTATCCCGCATCATCCTCGACGTCGCTTATCGTCCAAGCCGCAGGATCGAACTTCTCCAACTTCCAAGGATGTTATCTGTCGATCTGTTGCAAAGATAGCGGTCCAGATACTTGCTGATAGGGCTCGGGAGTGTCTGTCATTGGTCTGCATGAACAACTGATCATCTCTCCACTCTTGTCCAATTGCTCACCCAGATATATGACGGAGTTGCTTGTTGTAGTAGGATGCCTGCTACGCAGTACCTGAGTAGACCTACTTCAAACTCCCAGTCACCTCGACGACACTACCAGTAACAAACGAGCTCTGCGGACTAAACAGAAAAGCAACCACATCTGCCACCTCCGACGCATCCCCCAGCCTCCCCAGCGCAAGCCCGTCTTTCAGCTTCTCATTAGCATCCCCCCCGGCGACATTCCCGGCCATTGTAGGCGTATCTATCGGGCCCGGCGCAACCGCATTCACTCTGGTCCCCTGCGGCCCCAGTTCCAGCGCAAGGGCCTTTGTGAAGCCCACAATGGCATGCTTGGTCGCACAGTACACCGTGTAGCCCGAGTACCCGCGTATGCCGCAGCTACTGGCAACATTGACAATCGACGAGTGGCGGGAGAGGAGCGGCACACAGGCGCGACTCATGTTGAACGTCCCGCGGATGTTGACGTCAATCAGACGCGTGAAGTAGGCGTCTGTCGTCTCTGTGATGGGGATGTCTGTGGGGTTGATGCCGGCGCAGTTGAAGAGGAAGTCAAGCTTGCCGTTGGGGATGCACTTGACGACGGACTCGCAGTCCGCAGGGGAGGCCACATCGCACTGCTTGTAGATGTGCTTGGACTGCGACAGGCCACTCTCAAGGTCGTTCTTGACTTGCTGTAGGAAATCATTGTTGACGTCGCAGAGCACCAGGGTGGCGCCGAGGCTACTGAGCTTTTGCGCCGTGGCTTTCCTGGGATCCTGTCAGCGCTACTGTACGCGGTAATGTGGTGGGATAGAAAGCGAGCACTCTCACCCAATACCGCTCCCGGCACCGGTGATTAGAACTGTCTTGTCTTGGAAGCTTTGAGTCATTTTCAGTAATTGTCGATTATCTCCGTCGGAGGCTAACAAGGTTGGAGCGGAACAGAAGGTTGTATCCACGGTTCTATCAGAGAAAGTTTGAAGTTGTTTTGCAGCTAGAGGACTGTGCACCAGCTCACGATAAGGGCGACTCTCCCGGTTAAATAGACCAATCTGGACCCCAACCCCAACCTCAGGCTGCCGTCCCGAGTCCAGGGATCCAATTCCCCTCTTCGGGAGTGGTGTGCACGATGACGATAACTACCCACTGTCTGTCCCAGGCGTTCCAGGCGGACTCCAAGTAGATAACTTGAAATTACCTGTATACTCCAGACAGGAGTATACACAATATCCAGCCGGAATTGTTCAATTGGTCCCCAGCCCTGTAATATCCCCAGCCACCTATTTGTCCACAACCAGTTGGACGTCGTCATATACCGGACAGTTCAATTCATGGGCCGTAACATAACACGACTTGATAATGAGATCCGGTTCGGACGATGGTGATGTATAGATTTGCGCAGCAAACCAAGTCAAGAAGTGGCTGTGCTTTTTATCCCCTCCGGCGATGACATGAAGGGAGATGTTCTGTCGCTGTAGCTGCTAGTACTGGGTAGGGAGTCTTCCAAGTCCATGTTCCTTGGGTTCTGGCGAGATCTATACCAGAAATAGTTCCCCACTTAGTCTTCTATGTTTAAGCATGAAAGTATACATATCATGGATGTAATACAGAGTACTTATCTAGATAGTCCATCCGAGGATAAGATGAAATGTCCCCAGGCCAGTTCAGATCCCAGTCTAACATTTCTAATCAAGCATTAATATATATATATACAGTACGAGATAAATAGTTGCTTCATTTCTTCCCCAACCCAAGCCTCTCCGCCACAGCCTTCGCATCAGCCGGCAACAAAGCCCCCTCAGGCGGCGGATTCTTACTCCTGAAATCATCACAAACCTGCGCAAACGTCACAAACTCCACCCCCTCATGCTCGAGGAAATACTTAATAAGCCTATATATAATCCTGTCAGCTTCCCTCCTAAAACCCATCACCATAGTCAAGAAAGAAATACCGTTCATGCATCAACAACACCTGCGGCCTCCCCGAAACATCCGGATGGACCGTGATGGGAAACACAAACTCATCGTACTCCTGATAGCAGTAGTCGAACGTGTCGCGCCAGATATCCTCGACGTCGCGCGGATTGACCCAGCCGTGACTGTTGGCCGAGTTCTTGATGAACATCATCGGCGGCAGGTCGTCGATGTACCAGGTCCCGGGGATCTGGACCAGGCCCGAGGTCTCGCCGCGGACAAAGGGCTTCATCCAGTCGGCCGCTTGCCGGGAATAGTCGATCTTGGTCCACTTGTCGTTGACGCGTGTGTAGAAGCACTGGCAGTCGTGGTCGCTCAGGCTGTGGTCGTATTCGATTCCGTAGTCGAGGAGGAGACTGACGCCTTCGGTGCTGACTTCCCACCTGCTCGCCAAAAATACTCTATTAGCAGATATTCGCAAAACGCAGGGAATAATTAATCATTAGATAGAGAGATAGGTAGAGGTACCAAGGCGTCACACTCCCCCGCGGCGGCTTGCCGCAAAACTCCGTCAGCAGTCTATAGCTCTTATCCAGCACATCGCGCTGCTGCTGGGGCGTCATGTCCTTGGGGTTCTCGTGCGAGTAGCCGTGCAGGCCGATCTCGTGCCCGTCGTCTCGCACCGCAGCCATGTCCTCCGGGAATGTCTCGAGCGAGTGGCCGGGGATGAACCAGGTGGTCTTGATGTTGTATTTCTTGAACAGCTTGAGCATGCGCTGCGTGCCGACGGTGCCAGCGAAGTAGCCTTATTTGCCCTTGTCAGTAAATATATATATATATTTACACTAAGAAGATTGGAGAGGAGGTACCGCGACTGATGTCGCTGGTTGAGTCCTCGCCGCCGTAGGAACCCAGCCAGCCGGAGATGGCGTCGACGTCGACGCCGTAGCAGATCTGGACGCGCTTTTTGCCCATGGTTGGTTGTGTAAGGGGGAGAGATGAGGTGGTAATAGAGAAAGAATGAGGAGGGAAGGTGTTAGACTGCTAGGATTAATATGCGCAAAGTCAAAAAATGAATACCGTTGCGCTGGTGCTGGACCCTTTTATACTAATACTAATACTCATACTCATACCCCGTACCCGAGTAAACATCCCTGTATCTGTAAACTGCGGCTATCTGCCTAGCACCAATTGCTGATGCAAGTCTAATCTTCGTAGTCCCGAGTATCGCCTTATCGGTATCAGTCTCTGTGGGCCCAGGGACATCTCCAACTACCTACCCACCTCGTTGGAATACCCCATGGCAGTACCCGAATAGGGCAATATTTGGAGAGAACCGAACTTTAAGGTTGGAGAAGGGGAAACGTGGTGATAAGATATGATATTCCGTCCTGGAGACTTTCTTATCAATTATTCATTCAATCTGGATCTACCTAGGTACGGGATAGGTGATTCCGCGGGGACTATGAAGTACTACCGTGGAACAGGACGGAAGTTATTGTTGACCTGAGAAGTCACCAATGCGGAAATGGCAGGGAAACTGGTATTAGAGTCTAGATCTCCAACCCCAGTTGTTTACTGTACAGGATGGGAATACTACCGGCCCCCTTATCTATTCAACCAAGCCGCTGTTTATGAATCAACAGAAGCGACCTGACATACCTACTCCAGCGTCTGCCAAGGTAATCCAAGAATCTCAGAATGTCTAGTCTATCAGAAAATTTCTATATAGTTAGGTTAGTATGCGATAAGCTAGCCTTTGTAGGCCCATATCCCAGTGTCCGGTGCTAGCCTCGTGATTACAAGCAGTAGAATCCCACCGCATATCTTCAGAAAGGAGACTGCGCGAATTAGCACAGAAGACAAGAAGAAAAGGATAGAAAGCAATCCCAGAACTCACAAATCGTAAACGACCAGCCAACGCCAATTGCATCAATCATAGGCACAATCGCGGCCGTAGCCGATGCCCCAAAGGCGTACTGCAGGATATACTTGCTGCACACGACCTCCGACCTCTCAGCCGGAACCACCTCTGTCGCACTGTTAGATTATCACTTCCAACGTCCTAATAAATAGGAAAAGGGCATTTACTCACCCGCAGAGTAAGTATTCAATCCATTCCAAGCCCCCATCAGCCCGGCACCGATGAGAAAAGCCAAAACGATCGGAAGAGCCAACCCGCCGAACTCTTCCTGCAAACACCAGCCGAAAAGCAACATCGACACCGGCAGAAGTAAAAACATGTATGGCAGCCCGCTATTCAGCCTATCCTTGGGCAGACGCACCCCGTTCCGCTTCGCGATGTATCGCTTCACCGTATGGTCCGACAGCCGCCCTCCACCCAGACTGCCGACGATGAAGCCCGCTCCCGGGGCCAGGTAGAACAGACCGCTGACCAGCGGGGTCGTCAGATCAAAGCGCGGGTTGATGATGTGTCGGATCGAGGTGATCATGCCGTATTGGGTGATGGCGAGGAATCCGCAGGTGAGGTCAGAGAGAAACACCTGCGGGAGACGGAATTGCTTGAAGACTCGGGTGGGATTGAATCTCCGCAGGACGGACAGTATTAAGCTGGTGGACTCGGTTGCATCCATTTCTTCGTAAAGCTGCTTGGTTTCGCTTTGGATGTTGGGGATGGCGAAGATGGAGAGGACGGATCCTAGTCCGGCCATGGCGACTTGGAGCCAGTAGATGTCTCGCCAGTGAGATAGGGTGACGATGACACCGCTGATACAGGGGCCTGTGATGCTCTCTTTCTTTAGCAATTGAAAACTTGAATAGGAGATGATGACAGGATCAGTGGGAAAATAAAAAAGTACCTACCCAACGCAGTCCCTGCCACGCTCCCAACCTGCAGACAGCCAACCGCTCGACCACGGTAAATAGGCTCAAAGATATCCGCAATGACCGTTTGTCCCGCAACCATAAAGTACGTCCCCGTAAGGCCCGAAATCACCCTCAGGACAGTGAACGCGGCCATATTGGGGGCCAGGGCGGTCCCAATCGAAGCAGCGAGCATGACGACTGTCGCAGTATCGTAGCTTCTTTTCCGGCTGAAGATCTCGCCCAGCGGGGACCAGATCAGAGAGGAACAGCCCATGGCGATGAGCACGCCGGAGTTAGTGACGTTGAGGATCTCCGGCGTGGTGTCGAGGTCGAGGGAGATTTCAGGCGTCGCCACGAGTAAAGAGGTGCTCAGGAAGGTGACGACCAACGTGTTCCAGCTGACGATGAAGAGAATTAAACATTTTCGTTTGATCCCGAGAGGCACTCTGGTAGAAGTTGATGGCGATGGAGCTTGTTCTGGATCAGGGCCTTGTATTGACGGGTTCTGCTCCTTTGGAGACATATTTGGGAAACCTTTAAAGAATTAAGTAAAGCTACATTATTGACTGACGCCGATAACTGCCCGATTTATGGCAAAATCCTAGTCGACTTTTCAAGATAACGAATTACAGCTGAATGGCATCCGAGTTTCTGGATCAAGTTAGAAGAGTGGACCTTTGGATGAACCCACTATGAGTTGCCTTACTCCAATTGCTATCTACAGTCTACACCGTGGTCTAATCTATACCACAGGTGGTAGTGCTGGCCCAGGCGGGGGGTTGCTCCAGTTTACTTACAATTTACTGCGCGAACTTGACACCTCCCTCCCCATTTCAAACAAGGCCGCAGCACGTAGAATGGTCTCCTCCCTCCACCGTTTCGAGATGATCTGCATCCCAATCGGGAGCTTCTTTTCCTCGCCCCCGAACCCACAAGGAACACTCATGGCCGGATGCCCCGTCACATTAAACGAACACGTATTCACCACAATCCCTACGGCAGCTTTGATCCGGTCAGGCAGAGACTCTGGAAGAGGGAACGCGACGGTCGGCGTGGTCGGCGTGATGAGCACGTCAAACTGGGCCAGGGCGTCATCATATGCCTTTCTCAACTCAATCACCTTGCGATGGGCCTTGGCGACCAGCTGCGTCGAGTTGCTTTGCTCCTTCAGGTAGGCCCCCGAGAAAATCAGGTTCATCACGCTGGGATTCTTCTCCGTCAGCAGGTCGTGCATCTCCTGGTCCGGTGGCCAGCGGAGCTGCACGTGCGGCGCGGCGTAGGAGAGAAACCCCGGGGTCTGTAGCTGACAACTCCAGTCGCTCATCGAGGTGCGCGTGGCTGCTGTCCAGATCGCGGGACCTTGAAGGTGTAACGGGATAGAAACCTCGGTGACGGTGGCGCCGACCGCGATAAAGAACTGGGTTGCGGCGTTGTAGACACTGTCGCGGACCTCGGAGGATAGGTTCGGGACCTCGAATGCCTCTTTCAGAATGCCGACGCGGAGTTTCGGGCCCTCGCTCGCCTTCACACTGTCCAGGAGAGCAGGATAGTCAGGAACGGCACTGCGCAGAGGGGACTCCGGGGTCATTCGCGTGTCAATCCCATCGTAACCGGCAAGGGCCTGCAACATGAGCGCAATGTCCTTCAACGTGCTGGCCATCGGACCCAGATGGTCAATCATGGGCGTCAGCGTGATAGTACCCGTGTAGGGAATCAGCCCGTGGGTGGGTTTCAGGCCGTAGATGCCATTGTATGAGGCGGGGATCCGAATCGAACCACCCTGGTCACCACCTATCGCAAGATCCGCCCTGTCGCCGAGCACCGACTGGCTCTGTGAGGGGTCGACCATGTTCATCCCCATTAGAGCGCCGCAACCGCTACTGCTCCCCCCGCTGGTATGTCCATATGCCCAGGCGTTATGCACCGGTCCACTGGCGGAGGTAGACGAGATGGGTGCAGCTGAGTACATCTCACAAGTAGCGGTGCCCTCGATGATCCCGCCGGCTTCCAGCACGCGCTTCACCACGGTAGCATCGATAGGGGAAATGGGGAACTGCGCGTCTTTATCTTTCGACAGCAGTGTTGCGAACGCTCCCACGGTGGTAGGCAGGCCGCCCACACTGATATTATCCTTGATAGCGACCTTCCGGCCCTGCAGCAAGGACGACAATGGCTGGGCAGCCTGGATATGGGTCCGATGACTCCATGCATTGAGCGGATTGGCTTGGGGCTTGGGTCTCCAAAACCGCCGAGGCTCTGTTGTTGCGGTAGGTTCGAGGTCTGGATGGCTAAAGTCGGGCTGGCTGTCAATCTCGCGGTGCACGGCTTCTGCTGACTGGAGGAGGAGGAGATAGGCCGCTTCCTCCTCTTCGGACTTGAAGATGATGTTCCATTGTTTGGCCAGAGATCTCAGGTACTCTCGCGTCAGAGAAGATTTGTAATCGACGGGGAGGGCCACGGTCGACATGGTGGATCAGTCTGCACGGGAATGAGTGTAAACAGGAGGGATTGATAAGATGATGGGATTCCAACGCTGAGGACATCATCTCCTGATCATATAGCCAAGGTGGCTGATAAGCAGAACGGGTTATCTCCAGTACTCCAATTCTCCAAATTTGTCGGAGTCGGTTTGGAGCATCGTATCTCAGCTACGGAGTAGTTTTATCAGACTGAACGGCAATCTCCCCAACCACGGTTTCCATGGTTTCCTTACATTCAGACATCCTACGAACAGCCGGACGGACCTGATTCTTCTCCATATCCGACCATCTCCTCGAACCGGTAAGCAGTAGGTGATAGCGAGGACACGTACTCAAGTCCTGCCGGTGATCTCAAAGAAAATTTGGCAAAGCACACTGGAAGCATCGAGCAGTTTTTGATTTTCTGGCGAGCTATGGTGACAATATTAGAGCAGGGCAGTGTCAGGGCAGGGCCCGGTTGTCGGCGTATGTTCGGTGGGAGCACCTCTCAATCGAGGTGCCACCTGCTGTTAGGAGAAGGGTCCTCATAGCTCTGTATTATCAGTCGACGGGGGATAAGGCAGGTTGGAGCAAGAAACTTCATTGAGAGAAAGCCCGGTGGAAATGCTCGTGATGAATGCGGCCTTCATGTGATTAGGGCCGAGTCAGTTCAGGCTAAAAGCCGGATTCGGAGCAGCAGTAGATTTGGTAATGCTGCAGTGGTTGTTAGGTTGTCTGTTGATGGATTTCGACTTGTCGTGGTACGTTAGCAGATAGATGAACTTATCTCTGCGTCATTCTGCTGTAGCTCGCATAAACTTATTAAGGTATTGTTACCTTATATTAGGGAGTATTATTCCCGATCAATAAAAAAACCTGCGCCAAGCACAGCCACTCAAATAAGGTAGATCGGAGTAGCGGGGTCGATTCCGAAAGGCAATCAAGGGTCAAGGGTCCACGACTAAAGTTATTCATACGTAACTAAAAGTATCTTTAACAAGACTAATAATAATTATTATCAGCCTATTTTTGATTCCTGCGTAGCTCATGCGGTCGACCCCAGACTTGGTTGGACAGACGCAAAGGAGGGGGAAGATCAAGCATCCTGACAGCGCATCCCGCGGCAAACTTGAGCCATGTCATGACGTCGGTGAGAGTCTACTCTGCATAAATAGTCATATATACGGTACTATAGACTAGGTAGGGGCAATAGATAATAGATTCGAGTAATGAGATTGATATCAGATATCTATTCACCGGCATTACTAATGGGAGAGTTGAGCTCCCTCTTTAAGGCTGCGAAGTTAGCTGAAGGTTCCAAGTTCCCTCCGTTTTCTTCCGATCAAATGATCGCTTGACTTTCTTCTTTTTCACTTTCCTTCTTTTCTCTCTTCGCTCTCTCTGTCCTTCTCCCTCTCCCTCTCCTCTCCACCGTTCCCATCGAAGCAAGGCAACTACTAATCATAGTCGTCAATCATTGCCTCTATTCAACCCATCGACGTAATTTCAAGAAGCCTTGCCCTCCACACTGCTCCATCTCCTGCTGCTCCTATCACTTTTCGGGTTTAGTTACCCTTTATCGCTCAGCCTCGATAAGAGTCTCCACATCGTCCACAGCCCACAATCCACGGTTGCAGCACTCTTCCCTTCCATATTCATCTCGTCCCTGGGCACCATCTTCTGCCGACATTTCTAGTTTTCTTACCTTCCTGCTTCATGCGCATTACCCCTCTGCCTTAAGCTGCTTCGTGCCCCCTTGTGGGCATGGCTACTGTTCAGCAAAGCACCAAACCGGCGGGTTTGAGGATCGAGACTGCCTTTCATCATACATCCAGAAACCGATGGCAAGAGGGAGACGGAGAGAGGGTTGGATCTGGTGACCGAGCTGGTAACGAGGGCGACCGTACAAACATCTTTCACGATTATGACGCACCTCGTTGCGGTACTGATGACGAACGCAGTGTCTTGAACAGCCTTCACTCCTCCACTCCTCCCATATCAGTTCCGCGCCATGACGACAACACGAGACAAGAGGTCGACCTTCCTCATCGTCCGGAGGATGTCGAGGTCTCGCCTTTTGGGTCGTTCCTCAACGATGCTCAACCGTCCCTCGGGTTCGACCCTGCGACAACCACCATTCTACGAGGACAGCGATCCGAGAAGCCGCTGTCACAGAGCGAGAAACTCAACAATGCTGCTCAGAGATTCCAACCGCAACGAGCGTCGAGTCTCCGGAACATACTTCCGCCGGATGATAACGGTGTTGTGAGTGGTATGAGTCAGTTGGGCTTCAGTCCAGGTCCCAGGAGGTCTCGCACTCAGCAAGAAGTTTCCGCCGGATATTCACGCGGTCTTGCGACGAGTCCGAATGGAACTGCTATGGTTTGTCCCACGTCGCTCACATCCTTGTCGACTGTTTCGCCCGTGATAGACGAAGCACAAACTCCACCCGAAACTTCTCGAGGCATGCTTTCGCCCGTCTGTATCGCATCGCCCGAAGGGTCTTACAATTCTCCTGGAGGCCGCAGCTCCTGGTCTGGCGCCTCTGCGACTATTTTCGATAGCAAGCCAGGGCGTTTGCGAAGCTCCACGCGCCACTCCCGCCGATCGACTGCCTCGAGCGGCAAGTCACAGGCCAGCATGTTCCTCTCCATGTGGAACTCGCGTGAAGAACCGGCTCCTAAACCCGATGATGAAGGACAGATGGTTGGGACCGATTACGTTCTCGGAAAAGTCATTGGCTCGGGCGGCTTCAGTGTCGTCAAGGAGGCATATAAAGTTGAAGAAAGCGGCGAGCCGAAGACCCTGGCCGTCAAGATTGTGAAGAAACAGATTCCTAATCGGACGGAGAGGGAGAACGATGCCGTTCAGGCGGAATTTGACCACGAAGTTCGCGTCTGGAGGTGGCTCAGCCACCCGAACATCTTGTCTCTCGAGGCAGTCTACGACACAGATTACGCCACGTTCTGTTTTACAAAGCTCGCCATAGGAGGCACGCTCTTTGACCTCATCCGCCAGAATCGCAAGAGAGGTATCAGTCTGGACATACAGCTTGCGAAGAAATATTCTTACCAGCTTGCGTGTGCCTTACGTTATCTGCATGAGGATGCCCGGGTGGTGCACCGAGATATTAAACTGGAAAACTGTCTCCTGGACCCAGTCGAGCTGGCGGACGGCACAAGGGCGTCGAATCTCGTGCTCTGTGATTTTGGAATGGCGGAATGGATTAACGCAGATAGCGAGGATGATTCTTCGGATGTATATGAAGATGCTGGAGATCGCCCACCACCCCGGAATATCGGCCCCTCCGAATTCAGCACCAGCGTTGCGGGGAGCTTGGAGTATGCCCCGCCGGAGCTACTCGAGTCGAAAACTGGAATAATTGACCCTTCCGTCGACATTTGGGCGTTCGGAGTGATCGTCTTCACCATGGTTGTTGGGTCACGGCCATTCCAAGACTCATTTCAACCACGCTTAGTAACCAACATCTGCAGCGGGCGCTGGGACCGGGACGCGGTTTTGGGAGACGGGGCCGACTTGGAAGCCCGCCAAGATGCCCTTGAGTTGATCACAGGTTGCCTGGACATGAACTGTCGCAAACGCTGGACCGTCCGCGATATTCTCTCATCTCGCTGGCTCCAGGAGTTTGCCGAAGCATCAGAGAGTCCATCGGAGGCCTCGTGGAAACTATAAACAACACCACGCCTTCGATTTCGCTTCCACGCCACACATTCGATTACAGATGTCGCGAGTCATAGCTGAGCTATGGCACTTACGCTAACTCTTTTTACTACTATCTTCACTATGAACGAGCGCCGGCGTTTGGGATTGGGATTCGTGATACCCTGCTCTTGTTCTGATATGAACCAATGTCTTTATTTTTTCTCTTTTATTTTTTCCTCGTTTGGCTGGAATGGGACTGATGATCAGCGAGGCGTTTTTGGGCTGGGCTGGGCTTTGCTTTCGGTTCATGTATTGTATTTATATACAAGGATATCTGACAGGTTTTGCGGTTATTCGGGATATGCATTGTTTTCCCCTGCTGATTTTGTTTTCCCTAGAGTTTGATATAGTTTTCTCTCGTTCAATAAAGTGTTTATTGTTAATTTTCCTATCCATGCGTACGTCCATTTATATGGGATGGGCCATTGATCCCATTGATCCTCAAGAACTCGTCGAAACCATACCTACCTAACATACTCAGACGTCCCGGACAAAAGAAGAAAGCAAACCGAGAAGAAAAGAAATACAATAGATATCTAACCTAATATACATACACATACGTAGTCGTCCAAACCATCCATCCAACCATACCTTTCACCTCTCTCACCCTCAAAAGCACAAGGAAGAAAAGAAACCAATCAAATCTCCTACCAAAGCCTATTCTCCGGCAGGACCTTCTCCTTCTTAACACCAGACATACTCTTCCTCTCCACTGGAGACCGGAAGAACAAAGAAGGTCCCTCCATCGGCTTCAGCAAGTGCGCCAAATACCCCCTGTGCGCAGGGTCACGGTAGTACTCGATATCCCTTCTCTTCGTCGGATCCGGCAGCCGATACTTGTACCCGAAGCGGCTCATCACCTTCGCCTCAACGGCTTCCGCCCCGGCATCTTCTCCGCCCTCGGAGACGAGGAAATCCAGTCCCGCGGCCGCATGCAGACCCGGGTTCCCGCTCTCGGCGGCCCAGGCGGCAGACACGAACGGGTGGGTTTGGCGCTTCATGATCCGTGCGATGGCGGATTTCGTGTAGAAGCGGGTTGTGACGGTGCCGCCGGCGGCTTCGACGGCGGCGATCGCGGAGGCGGAGGCGCGCGAGACCACGAGGTGGATGGGTTGTTTGAGGATGGTATTTAGTTGTTCTTGCTGTTGTTGTTGTTGCTCGGCGGATTGTGATTCTGATTCTGATGTCGTTGTTGATATCGATGTTGCGGTGGGGGTGGAGGGTTTCTCAACGCCCCGCGCGAGCAGCTTCACGCCTTCCTTGGGGTTATGGATGCATCGTGACTGGGCGAGTTCGCGAACGGTGATGGGTTTCGTGGGGTCGATGCGGCCCTGGTCGATCCATTCTTGGATCCGGTCGAGGTTTGCGGGTGCAAGGTCAAGCGAGAATCTATTAAATCAGGGGGGAAAGAAAGACAAATTTTCCCATATCGTTAGCTCCAATTGCGATCTCTCATAACAATTTTCAATTCGGTGCAAAACTCCCCTTTTTCCGTCACTCACAAAGAAAACGGCAAAAAGAGAATTTGAAACAAAAAAGGGAAGGGGAAGACAAACACATTATTAAACCCCCTCTCGCCATGAACAATAATCTCGGGCGTCTGTCCACCATTAAACCCCGCCGGTACTTTCCCGTGCTGCTTCTGACCCTTATGACCGCGCCCGGAGGTCTTTCCCTTCCCCGAGGCCGGACCGCGACCGCGTCGGATGCGCTTGCTGTAGGCGCCCGGGTTGTCGGATAGCGAGGCTAGGATGTGTGCATTGCGGGATTGCTGGGATGGGAGCTGCTGGGCGAGGAGGGTGAAAGGCGATTGCTGCGAGAGGGTTGGCCGGAGAAGAAGGCCCCTCTGGAGGTTTAGGGGGAGGATTTGAAGCCGCGGCGGCATGATGAGGTTGGCTCCTTTGTTGCTGGCCTGTTGGCTGGCTGCGGCTGGCGTGGTTTTCGGTTTCGGAGTTGACAGGATCTTTTCTGGGAGGATTTGGCGGCCTCAGGTTGCGGATTATTTGTCGGGCCGGGATACCGGGGGTTGGGGTTTCTGTTGAAGTGTGTTCAGAGACATATTTCTTTTTTGGTGTAATATGAGGTTTTTTCAATTGCATCTCAAGGACAGCCCAGGGGCGTCTTTCACAATGGACTGTCAGATTCCATGCTTCCCTCAAATAGCAAGCTACAGAGCTACCCTTTGCGACTGTTGAGACTCGAGCGTCACCGCTTGCCTTAGCTACGGCAGAATAGTAAAAGGGCGGTGAATCAGTCTACGAGAACTTTGCAAAACGTTAATAATTCATCTCTTTCTGATTTATCATTTATCTCAGGTGACGCACATTCCCCTTCTGAGACATCACTGAGCATGCAAATGCAAAGGCTCATCAATATAATGTATCATAAACAACGCCAGCCATGCTGTAGCCAGAAAACAAATCACCTCCCATCCTCCGATAAATTCATGCAGTGAGCCATCTATGATGTGAGAACGCCATGATCAATGCAAAGACGTAGAAACAAGAACAAAGTGTAGGTGTACAATATACAAGGTGTGAAGGGTGAAGGGTACAAAGGGGATGGATAGAGAGCTCGGGAAGTACAGTGTCGTGAGTCGTGAGTCGGCATTAAAAGGTCGGGAGATTCAGGATGCGTAGTGTGGCGTGGGTTGGAAACTGGGAGGGATGCAGGGGCCATGGGGCCACGCCTCGTGATGGAGGTAAGGCAGCGGCCCGGTCTTGCGCTCTGCAATGGACTTGCCTAGCGGCTGGTAGTGCATATGGTCGTATGGAACGGTGCGATGTTGTTCAAGAGATGCTGACGGTGGGGGAAACAGCAAAGTGTTGACACTCCGCACGGGACGGTACGGAGAGTTTCTGTTCGCCAAAAAGAAAGAGGGGGAAAGGTGGGTTTGAGGAGTGTGGACAGCATAGGCAGATAGAGCCGGGGAAACTGTCGCTGAAGTCCCAGGAAAAGGGCTGTTGTGACGCCTCGCTGGGTCAGGCAGCGAAATCGTCGGGGTGAGCACGCCGTTTGTGAGCGGCTGTGGGGCAGTCGACGCTGGAATCTGCGGTGTCCAGGAGGCGTTGGAGGTGTATACGGGAGGCATAGTAGGGCGAGCAGGTGCTGCACTGAGCTGGGGAACAGAGGTCGGGACACTTGGAGCCAGATTGGTGGGTGGTAGCCGTGGAACTGGCCCAGCAATGCTCTGTTGGGATGGTGCCGATGTGGCTATCATTGGTGGCAACGCCGGCACACTCGTCTGAGTGGCAGGCGGTAGAGATGCGGGAATCGGCATAACATTCGGCATAACCATTCTTTTGGACGGACGTTGCTCATCGACGGGTTCTTCGTACCGCCGCTTCCTAGAGCTAACTTGGCTCACTTCGCTCACCAATGGAGGGGCGCCGATGTACGGGGGTCCAAACATAGGAACCCAGTTTTGCGGATGCAGTTTCTCCGACGAAGGTGATGGTAGCCTTGCGGACGAGATCGGTGACAGCTGTGTCCGTGTCGTTGGTGGAAGGCTTGGCGAGATACGATGAACCGGCGTCGAGTGTGCCTCAGTCTGATCCGGGCCCAGAGGCGCGTTGTTGAAGAAGTCCGCGAAGAGTCCTAGCTTGACATGCCACTCCGCCCATTCTTTCTCGGATGCGTAGAGATTATACCGTAAGTTGCTCAGAAACTCAACCTCCATAACATGAATTTCGTGAACCGAGATTCGAGAAACTTCCGCCCACGTCTTGTTCGTGTAAGTGTTGTCATCGAGAACTGTAACCGTCAATATGCGACGCAGAACACAACTGCTACGCAAGGGGGACTCACATTTATTTCCCAGCATAAGAGCGATTGTCATCAACCTATACTCGCTACCACTTTTTCCACGTACTGCCGGGTTGAATTTCTTCAATCGATAGATGAAGAGGAGCGCCAACAGAATGACGTTCTGGCTCACTTGCGTGGTCGACAACACACTCGAAACCCATTTCTGAAAGCCGGCGGTAGGAATCGCTTCCGGGGAAAGAGACGCGCCATGGCTTGAGCGTTCTTCGATAGCCTTCAGTTTCGAGGAGCTTTCAAACCAAAAGAGGCAGGTCATCTGACACTGTTAGCCCGGACACTCTCAGGCATACACTGGAAGGTCCTTACCTGAGCAGCAAAGTCCGGCAAATTCCCTTTGCCATTGTTGATTGAGGGAGGTATCTGTAGATAGGACGGTGTGGAACTGCCCTTGTCTGTTGCCTGGTCGTGCGTTCCCCGGATCGTTGCAGATGCTTCTGTAGTCGACGGTAGAGACTGCGGTTGCGTCTGCGTCTGCTGAGCCATTCTATTGAAGAGATCGGCGTTCATACGCGAATAGCCGGAAGATTTGCTGTATGCCGGTGCTACATAGCCGTTCGATTTCCCTCCATGAGGAGGTATATTGTTGTAGGCCACACTACTCATGTCGCTGGGAGGGGTCGGCAGACCGTCCCGGAACGGAGCGGTCCAGCGGAGAGCAGGGACCTCCAAGGCGGTATTCTGATGCTGCTGCTTCGTGGCACGGTTCGAACGGTTTGTCCGAAAGTCGTGGGGAAAGGTCGGGGTAAATGGGAGGGCGGAGAGGTATGAATGCGTCGGTTGCGCCGGTAGAGACATATGGAGGATACTCAAGGTTTCAACGAACCTCCGAACGGGAAGGACAGGAGAAGGAAAAGCTCCGTAGATGCTCAATTGTCATGAAAGGCCCATGGATGTGGACTGTTGTGTTATTCAGGTTCCGCTATCATTCGCAGCTATCCGCAGCACACTGTACAAGACACAAGTATTGAGCGACGGGGTCGCCGCAGCTGAATATAAGAATCTGAGCAAATCGACAAACGCCCGATGACCCAGGGAGGCAGTGGTTGTAGCAGTGTTGGCAGGATAGTAGGTAGCAACAAGGCGGATCCAGTGAAGTTTGTTGATTATTGTCCTGTCAATGGAATGAAGGCACGTTGAAGGGGTGGGAGTCCGGCCTGTGCAGGGCAGACGGGATCTGTGGCATAGTAGTAGTGAAGACTGAAGGATCGAGTCTCAGGCAATCATGTCATTCATATAGAAGAGGAACAAGAGAAGAATATGGAAGGCAAGGTTTTGGTTGGAGTGATGGAGCGCGACCATCCAAAGTTGCAAGTACGGAGTAGATCCCCAGTTATAGCCAAGCTGAAGATGACAAGATGAAAAAGGCAATATTTTCAAAAAAGGAAATGAGAAAAAAAAAATTATTAAATTAATAGATAATCGAAACGACAAATAGCGAGGTTGAATCCAAAAGAAAATAGTTCAAGTTTGCTCATAGAAAACAACCCTGGAAGATCCATGGAGACCGAATCTGTAAATTGAATAAAAAGAAAATTTAAATTAAAATAATAATAATTAACAGAGTGAGGAAAAAAAGAGGGTAAAA
>MU628785.1:0-18400 GCA_025688805.1 Aspergillus egyptiacus
AAAAAAAAAAGCATAAATTAAATGTGTGAGTAGACTTACTTTCCATGAGTTGAAGACATGTTGGGGAATAACGATTCGGATAGCGGGTGCCCCTGAGAAGGGGGTGCACCTCAGAGACGGGAAAGATAGGAGGGATGGCTTGTACGGAGTACAGGGGTTGTTGTCGGATAGCGCCCGCTGGACAGGCCACTGTTAAAGTATCAGTAAATACTGCCCGGCACTATTGTGATATTGAACGTTGATAATAAGATTCTGCAACAGTACAGTAAACTTATGATCCAAGGGTCATTTGCACATTTGCACCTGGTTCCAATTTGAGGAGGGATAGGGATCTGGATCAGCCAGAACCATGGGGTAGAAGGCGGGCGGCCTAAGAATAGGGAGGTTGGTCTCAACCAGTCTTACCACGCTTTATCAGTCAGCTCAATCATAGAACCCTCGTCAGCGCGAGGATACTTCGAGCGTGACACGCACGTCTCGGAGAGCTCTTTGTCCAGGGAGACTCAAAGGGAGAGGCTGTAGAAGAAACGGGGGTTGGTCTCCAGCTGGGAGGAGTGAGACGGACAAAGAGCGGGGAGTGGGGGGAACACCGGGTGCGAGAAAGTCGGACAGGATATAGCAGAAAGCTATCAAAAGAACAGATAAACAAGAAACAGAACAAGAGTGCGGATAGAGGTCAAAACCAAGGCCGCAACAATCGGAGAGGGATTCAAAGAGAAGGGGAGTCTGGGTTTTTACCAGGGAAGCTGGAAGTTGGGAGAGGCTCCAATCCTTCTTCAATTGAAGGGGGCGCGGCGGCTCTTGTGCAAAAGCACCTCCTTTCTTCTGCCTACCGTCCTATATGGTAAACAATGCAGTAGGTATAGATAGTCATCTCAACTTCAATCTTGCAGACACTGATGCGGTTGAGACTTATGTTCTAGGTCCCTCTTATTCACTTCCCTCCCATTACGGTATCGCGTCCTCCATTCAGATTACGGCTGCATGGCCATGCATACTCACTGACTGTTTCATGCTGAACAGTTTCAGACTCAAATGGCCATGAGATGCCGTTTTCGACTTTGCGTTTCTTTGGGATGAACTGCTTGTGGGTACGGGCTAACATGCATAAGACAGCGCCAGGATCTCAAGAAGCGAAGGATCATCCATGTCAAAGGACTTCTGATAAAAATCAATCTATTCCGTCAGATTATTTTCGGCAATCCCAATTCGCTCTTCAATAGGGGAACAAACCTTGAAGCGCTATGTTTCAGCTTGATTCAGTTACAAAACTTGAAAACAGAATATGACCGTGATTCTTGCATTCCTATGGCGTATCAAGTTTCTCCCTTTGGTTCTCCTGGTCGGGGAACTTGAACTTAAGGAGAAGAAGCTCTCCACAGGCACGGAGCCTGAAGGCTCTTGATAATCGGTTCAGACATCCAGACAGTCCAGCTCCCTGTACTGTGCTCCTTCTTAGCGTCTGGTCGTATCAGCAGACTACAAAGCTGTTATTTTGAGTAAAGATAACTAGTTTTAAGTTGCATACAAACACCCGGCGACCTAGTGTTGCAACACACATTGTTCCACGCCAAGAAGCGGCTCGCAGCAAGATTGGCGCGGTCCGGGTTCAGTGGCCCCTTAATTGAACCTTGGGAGTCAAAAAGTAACCATACGATGTCAATCTCGGACATGTCTTCGATGCTGCCGGGAAATACTATTCAAACCCGATATGTATGGCATCAATCAGTATGTTACTCAGGGCTGTATGTACAACGTGTATGACGATATCATGCAAGCCCTAAGTAAAAAGCGCCCTGAGTCTTCGAGAGCTCATCTCGCCTAAACCTGCTACTCTCCAAATGGATAGTTGAACTTGAGCAGTCCGTTGAGTCCTCCCACCCACCCCTCATGAGCTTCACTATCGTTGGGCTCGCCGCCCAAGATCCTCCGCATGACGGACGGCACCCCTCCCTGCCATTCGTTCTTCCCATGCCGCATATCTTCATTCCACACGCGAGCTTCCATTCCTGCTGTCATTCCTCGCGTCATGTTGACCCCGTCGATACTAACTTCGAGCTCCCGACCTCGGTTTTTATCACTCAGTCGAAGAGTGATTGGCGTGCTTGCTGGTAGAACTAGGGGCCGAAAGCTGAGGCTCCGTGCACAAATCGGCGTAAGGAGCACCGCTGGCACCAGCGGATGCACGATACTCCCTCCGCTGCTAAGGCTGTATGCCGTACTTCCGGTAGGTGTTGAAATGATAATTCCATCTGCCACGGCTTCTGTGAGGAATCGTCCTCCCACAAATACGTCCACGATGGCAAGATGAGGTTCCTTTCCGCGGTGAAGAAGTAGCTCATTCATGACGTACAGTCCCTCGCTTCCAATACCTTGATTAGGCACTGAACGCTTATCTGCTTCAACAGGCTCCCCGTCAGCATTGAACAGCCCAACTTTGAGGCGATTCCGCATCAAGATTCGAGCTCCACGGTTCACGCCCATTGACTTTCCACGAACTGAGGACCATCCAGTAGTCCCGTCCTGATATTCTTCTGCGCTCGCGGATTGAGGTGCCCCGAGGACAGAAGCGCGATCTCCCACTCCTGCGCCGGACATGTATACTTCACGAAATGCACGCTTGTATTCTTTGAACTTCCACTCGCCAAGGAACCCAAGTGTGCCCATGCTGAACGAGAGCATTGGGGGCACATTGACACAAGTGGCAAATAAAGACGAAGCATGCAGAATCGTTCCATCGCCGCCGAGTGTAACGCTTAGGTCCACCTTCTTATGCAAGGCAGACGGTAGTCTAATCGAAGGGGCCGAGTAAACGGGAAATGGCAGCAATGAATGAACTTCCTCTGCCACTTTTGGTTCCAAGATAACACCGATAGATGGGTACGTGGATGTCGTGTGACTAGGGTTGAACAAAGTTAACGGGTGTTTTGCCAGCGTCTCACAGATCGTACCTGATGAACTCCACAAGAGACTCGGTCACTTCTGGCGCGCAATCCTTTTTCACAACAAGAACATTTCGCGGTGGCGCTGGCCACTGTAGAGAAAGGAGGTCATTCTCGTTGGACTCTAGGGAAGCAGCCCACTATCAGCGGTGTGAGGATACTGCCTGTGAAGAGATGCGCACCTTGATAGCTCGGAATTATGCGAGCAGGAAGTAATTCAACGTCTCTAATTTCAAACTGTTTAGGAGAGACTGAGAAGTTTCGTTTCCATATCCGACCTAGGGGGTATACTCTTGATTGCAGTTGACGAAGCACTGACTGCATTATGGGAGGACAAAGGAATGGAGGACGATTTATAGGTCCTTTATAACCTTGGGCGCAATGTAATAATAATCGGAAATCAGCCCAGAAAGTCAAGGAGTATATTGGATCGACGTCGGCTAGCTAGAATACCTTGGATGCTCTGACATTGTCCAGCTCAGGTCGCCGAGATCCAGTTTGGGCTAACAAGGGGACTTATACGAGTGGCATCATGTTCTCGCTGCGATCATAACCAGGATCCCGAATTTGAGTCAAGTTGGAATAAGAAAGAGCTTTCTAGGTATTGAAGAGTTGTTTGAGTGAAGAACCTTGAAAATCATGAAGACTCGAAAAGCTCCCCCAGAATGATCGACGATCGGTTGACCGCCCTTGAAGGCTTAGCAAGTCATAGGCGCTTATTAGCTGGAGCACGTTAGCAGCTTCCCAACGTCATGGTGCCAGAGTCCACTCAGTCCACTACAGTACGATAGGGGTACCAATTTGTGGAAGTACCTCGTACTAGCCGAAGTTGGACTGTGCACTAGGTCGGCTGCATCACCCGTGATCCATCCATCCATGCAGTGTGCTTGCAGTGTGCACTCGCTCCAATCTTTCTCGACCATCGCATCCCATGTGATCCGATGGTTTTCTACCTCCGTCCTTCATAATCTTCCTCTCTTTCTTTGGTGAAATGGCTTAGTCCGCGTATCTTTTTTCGTCTTTATTCTTCGCCCGTCTTGTTCTTGCTTTGAAGCATTTATAGATTACCGATTCAGTAAACACTGCTGGTACTTCTATACTCCCATCTCTGCAAAATGGCCGCGTGGTGACGCTGGAGAAGAGGGGCTAATCTCAGTTTCATCAAGGTCGTTTCCATTCTCTAGTAGAAGCAAAGTCGTGCCTCTTTCTTCGCCGGGCCTCTCGAATATTCTCACCATGAATGGAACGGAGCTCCGTTTGCGGAAGCAGGAGAGTCCCGGGGCTCATACAGATGATGAGCCGCGTCTCAAGCATGGGATCCCCATGCAGGTACTGCGTACTCTGCTTCTTGCCACATGGTTTAACTGCTGCTGCGTCATTATCTTGATGACGCAGGTGATCGGCTCCCCCCTCTACTTTATCAACAAAGACTATTATTACGCTTGGATGGCGTCCACGAAAAGGTCTTTTGGGCTGGTGATAACTGCTCTTACCGAGTGGGGTTGTCCGACTTATATTCGGGTAAGCGGCGACAAAAGTGTACGGGGCCAGATTCACATTGCAAATGACGGTCGACTCAAGACGGGCTTCTCGGAGCGACTTGTTATGATTGCGAACCATCAGGTCTACACTGATTGGATTTATCTATGGTGGATCGCGTATGCGAACTCGATGCACGGTCACATTTTCATCATACTCAAGGAATCCCTCAAATACATACCTATAATCGGCCAGGGCATGTCTTTTTACGGTTTTATTTTCATGGCTCGTAAATGGTTATCCGACAAACCGCGACTACAACATCGTCTAGAGAAGTTGAACTCGCAACACATTGGTTCAGATTCGGGCGCCCCCAAGTATGATCCAATGTGGCTTCTGATCTTCCCGGAAGGGACGAATCTCTCTATCAATACAAAGAAGCGAAGCGACGCCTATGGTGCCAAGCGGTCACTGCCGCCGCTGAGACACCAGATCCTTCCTCGCTCGACGGGGTTGTTCTTCTGCTTACAACAGCTGAGGGGAACAGTTGATTGGGTTTACGACTGCACCGTCGCCTACGAAGGTCCTCCGTAAGTCGAACGATGCACTAGCCATATGTGATAGCAATCGGGTGGCTAATGAAGATTGGTCTCTGAATAGGAAAGGCAAATACGCCGACAAGTTTTTCACTCTCCGGTCAACATATGTACAAGGGCGTCCACCGACCTCGGTCAACATGTACTGGAGAAGGTTTGCAGTTGCAGATATCCCTCTAGACAACCAGGAGGAATTCGACGTCTGGCTCAATGCTCGCTGGGTGGAGAAGGACGAGTTACTTGAGCAGTACTTTGAAACTGGACGGTTCCCGTCTGATTTGGCGGGTACCATTGACGTTGGTCATCACGATACGAATCAGCTCCAAGCAGCTGAAAAGGGGTACGCCGAGGCTCATGTAAAATTGGCGCATTGGACAGAGGTTGGCCGGATATTCAGGGTGACGTTCGGCCTCGCGTTTATCTGCAAGCTCCTGGGATGGTTGAGTGGGAGCCGTGTTTGATACCAGTAGACCTGTTGTGGACTCTCTGTTCGTCTGCCGCGTAGGCTGGCCTTACTTGATGCGTGCGCCCCCATGCCTATTGTTATGACTGATGACCTAGATGATCTCTAGAGTTGGAATTGAACATTTACTCCTCTCAGACATTCGGTATTCATCGCTTCCAGATCCGTATACGTGGAATAGCGGACTGTACCTAGCTCGAGCGAACTTAAAAAAAAAAAAGATGATACTCACACAAAAACGTTATCCGAGTAGTTATGTAGTCCATATATGTTTTTTTGTACGATATTGCTTAATGGACGGCTCCAGACTCGAGTCACGTCCAATTGAGAGCAAGCCCACGCGCTGCTTAGAGCTAGCGCCACAAATGGCGGTGCAGCACCATATCTCTGGGGGTTGGGCCTTGGGAGCCTCAGGCAAACTTCCAATCAACTTGGCCAAGTTCAAGAGCACCGCCGAACACCGAACAGAGAAGTCAAACCGCTATCGCCCTTTTCCTTCAGGTGCGCAACGGGAAAATTCTTCTCGGCATTTACTGTTGCGCTTTACTACTGAATTGAACATGAGTTGAGTTTGAACTTTGAAGACAGTCCTCCGACCGAACTTTTATCTCCGCGTCAACGCCCTTGAACCGCCGTGTCGACAAAGAAACTCTCACATATCCAGCATGGCATCCTTACAGAATGGCTATTCGAATGGCATAAATGGGAATTCGAACCCCACGACTGGGTCGTTAGCCAACCTCCGCTTCTCTGACATTCCGTCTGCTATCGATATTCCCGCATCAACACTAGACAGCGAGGTCGAAGTCAGCCTTGAAGGTCTCCCTGATGATCCGACCGAGCTCTGCACACTCTTGGAGAACGAGAAGGCGGCGAAGAACTTTTGGGTGATTATTGCGCTTGCTTACGCTAAGCAGAAGCAAATCGACCATGCGATTGACATATTGAACAAAGGTCTCGCATCAGTCGCTCATGGAGCTACCAAGGAAAAGCTGGGTCTGTTGGGCTGGGTCTGTTGGTTGTATATTTTGAAATCCCGACAGGCGCCGCGTGTTGTTTCCGCACCCGAAGGGCAAGCATATACGGAGACCAAGACAAAGGAATACTACCTTCAGCAGGCAACGTCGATACTGAACGAGGCCTCTCGATTAAACCCGGCCTTTCCACCTTTGTTCCTTGCTCGTGGTGCCCTATCACTTCTGCGCGCCTCCTTACACGCCCCGCGGTCGATCCGGCCTGGAGCCCCGGACACTTCAGAAAGGGCCGAGTCGCTGCGCCAAGCTCTCAGAGCCTTTGAAGACTCAAATAAAGCGTTCGGTGGTCGCAATGCTATGGCTATCCTTGGACGCGCGAGGGCTCTTTACCTTCTCGGCCGATTTGCAGAGGCGCTGGAAAGTTACCAGAAGGTTTTGATGCGGATGCCCGCTTTGACGGATCCCGATCCTCGGATCGGAATTGGGTGTTGTCTGTGGCAATTGGGCTTCAAGGATCAGGCCAAAGTCGCATTCGAACGCGCTCTAGCTTTGGTATATTGCTCCCTAATCATACTGTTATATATATATTCCTGCCAGGCTAATATCGTCGTTCACTTTCATAGAACCCTGATTCAAAGGTCGCCAACATCCTCCTCGCGGTATACTACCTCTACGACAGCTCGCGGCATGCTACGACAGACCCGGCGTTCGGCTCTTTGTACAAAGTGGCGATGACACAATACACGCAGAAAGCCTTCAAGTTGGACAAGGAATACCCCATGACTTGCGCTTTATTCGGCAGCTATTTCCTCCTAAGAAAGTCCTACGCGACTGTTGATACTCTTGCCCGCAAATCTATCGAGAATACCGACGTTATGCAAATAGCCAGTGATGGATGGTACCTGCTCGGTCGCAAGTGCCACTATGAGGGCGACCTGGCCAAGGCCGCGGAATACTACAATCGTTCCGACCAGGCTCGAGGAGGGGGCGACAGGGGATACCTTCCAGCCAAATTTGGCACGGTCCAGATGCAGGTATCTCGCAAAGATTACGACGGGGCTAAATTCCAGCTGGAAAAGATCATACAGCAGACTAAGAATCCAGAGAGTATGACGCTTCTAGGAGCGATTCATGCCGAAGAGATCTTCGCAGCGCAGAGAAGCGGGAGTAAAGAGGACAAGTCGGCCGAAATAAAGAAAGCTATCAGTCTTCTCGAGGGCGTCCGCGCCCTGTGGAAAGATGAAAGCAAAAAGATCACACCAGACGAGTCTGTCTTAGTGTATCTTTCTCGGCTGTATGAGCAGAGCGCCCCTGATAAGAGCATGCAATGCTTGACACAGCTCGAGGAAATGCAACTGGCTGGGATACCAGATGAACAGCGTCCTGAAGGCCTTGAGGACGAGGAGGAGATCAAGGCGGCCCTCCGCTTGAATCTTCCGCCGCAGTTACTTAACAACATAGGCTGCTTCCTATACCAGAGTGAGAAACTTACTCCAGCGCGTGTCATGTTCCAGACGGCGTTAGACGCCTGCACCCGGGCGCAAGAGAAGGGCGGCGAACTTGACGCGGACGCGCTGATTACAACAATAAGCTACAATCTTGGTCGAGCGTATGAGGCTTCAGATATGCCGGATGAGGCGAAGAAGGTCTACGAGGGTCTCCTAGAACGGCACAGCGACTACACAGAAGCAAACGCGCGGATGACATATCTCGCTTTGCGTCGAAGTCCGACAGATGAAGGGCCGAAGAAGATGGCGAAGCTGTACGAGACTGACTCTACTAATCTCGAGGTGCGAGCCTTGTTCGGATGGTACCTCAGCAAATCCAAAAAGCGGGCTGTGAATATTGCAGAGGACCATGAGCAGAGGCACCACAAGCATACACTGCAATACTTTGACAAGCATGACCGGTACTCACTTACCGGGATGGGCAATGTACACCTCCTTTTTGCCCGAGACATGCGGCGTGATACCGACCAGGAAAAAGAAAAACGCCGTAAGATGTACGAGCGAGCTGTTGAATTTTTCGACAAGGCTCTCCAGCTAGACCCGCGGAATGCCTACGCGGCTCAAGGTATTGCCATCGCATTGGTGGACGATAAGAAGGACTTTAGCACAGCGGTGCACATCTTTTCCAAGATCCGCGACTCCTTAAAGGATGCCAGCGTCTACCTGAACTTGGGTCATGTCTACGCAGAACTACGCCAATACACGCGCTCCATTGAGCACTACGAGGCAGCCCTATCGAAGGACCGAGCCCGTGACGCTCAGATCCTCGCCTGTCTCGGGCGCGTCTGGCTCCTCAAGGGCAAGCAGGAGATGAGCCTCGCAGCTATGAAAACAGCTCTGGATTACGCCGAACGTGCACATTCCGTCGCCCCCACCCAGGCACACCTGGAATTCAACGTCGCCTTCGTTCAGAACCAAATCGCCTCGCTAACCTACGGCCTTCCCGAGACCCAACGGACAGTACAAGATGTGCAAGACGCTGCGAACGGCCTCCGTCAAGCTGTCGAGACCTTCGGGCGCATCGCCCAGGTCAAGAACCCTCCGTACCCACCGGAATCCCTCGAGCAGCGTGCAAACATGTCCAAAACGATCATCAAGCAGCTCGATCGCGCTCTTCAGAGCCAGAAGGAATACGAGGAGAAGAACGCCGCCAAACTCCAGCAGGCGCGCGAGGCGCGCGAGGCTGAGATACGCCGTCGTGAAGAAGAAGTCCGCAAGGCGCAGGAGGAAGAGCGCGAACGGAAACAGCGTATCGCCGAGGAGCGCCAACGTCTAATCGAAGAGGCTCAGAGGCTAGCCGCCCAGCGGGCGGAGGAGGAGCGGGCGCGCGAAGAGGCGGAGATGACGACCGAGTCCGAGACCGGTGAGAAGGTCAAGAGGAAGAAGAGGTCCGCGGCGTCGAAAAGGAAGAAGGCGAAGCGTGAGGATGAGTTCATCAATGACGAGGAGGGCGACGCCAGACGCAGCTCTGAGCCCGGCGAGAGCGGTGCGGAGGAAGCTGCGCCGAAGAAGAAGAGACGGTTGGAGCGAAGGTCCAGGGCTGGGACTTCCTCCAAGGCGCAGAGCAAGTATAAGAGTAGTGAGATGGTGGTTGATTCGGATGACGAGGAGGAAGCGGGGACCGCTACTACTCCGGCTGCCGGGGATGAAGAGGATGAGGAGGATGTCATACAACGACGGCGGGCGAAAGTGTCGAGGCGGATTGCAGATGATGATGAGGAGGAGGACGAAGACGAAGAGGTGGCTGCTCCGGCTGTTGAGGATAATGATGATGCAGGGTTGTTCAGTGAGCCAGAGGGAGATACGGAGATGAAGGATAGCGACCAGTAGGTTTTGTTCTTCATCACCTTTTACTCTTTTCTTATCTCTATGTAGTTTACACTTTTCTTTTCTTTTCTTTTTTTCGCTTGTCCCATACTATCACTGTATTCAGGCGCTGGGATGGATGTATTCGGACTAGGGATTTCACCGCATAAATTCAACGTTCATACGGAATTGGAATTGGACTTGGTCTCCCTTGGATCTATAGTATGTTTTACCTTGTACTCTCCGTCCTCTGCGTTTCTATAATGGTGCAACCTATCTCTTGATGGTGCCCCTGGTTCGGTGTTAGTTCTCTAAGGTCCTGACTTGCCAGCTATGTATACATATTATTGAAACCTTAATAATATATGTGTTGATGTGACTCGGTCCTCTTTTCCTACGAAGGCAAAGGCCATTATGAATACATTGCCAAAGGTAGAGTATACTTAGGCACCAGACGAGCTGGTCACCTTCGCTTCGCTTGAGCAGCTTTTCTAGATATATGTGGTTGCACGTCAGCAGTTGTATGTTCTAGATAGGTGGGCTGGGCATGTTGTTTTATCTACCTTAGTTATTCTTAGCTAGTAGTTAGTACGTAGGTAGTATTTATTCACTTATATATGAAAAAAAGAGAGTGTGTGTACAGTGGTAGTATATATATAGTAAACACTCCACAACGCTAGTTGTGCTCGTGCACTCCGTGAAAGTGCTCTACATGGATGAAGAGTTATTTTATTTTAAGCAGGAGGCTAAGCTCATTAAGAAATCCATCCTGGGAAAAAAAAAAAAAAAAAAAAAAAAAAAAAAAAAAAAAAAAAAAAAAAAAAAAAAAAAAAAGACATGCTGAACTTAACGCATGTATACATATTGTAGAAGTCTACAGAAGAGTAACGTAAGTGAGGTAGACTAAAGGTTGAAGAGCAAGTGTCCAGGTAGTAGACAGCAGAACTGAACTATACATAGCCAAGAGAGAATCTGATAGTAGTAGTTAGTGCCTATGTACGTATCTCGCACCTCGGTAGCCAGGGCCGTCGTTTCAAACAATAAGTTCGGGTGAAGGCGTTCTTTAAGGTTTAGATTTGAAACGTTGGTGTGGAATTTCACGGAGGCTGATTCATGGAGTTTGAGTAGAACCCGGATTAGAGCGGGTATGTCCACATCTAGATAGGTACATCACGACATATCTACATACCTAGTCAATAATAATAATAATAATAATAATAATAACAACAATAGTAGTCATACGCGCGTAGCATCATGCATGATCTCTCGGCGAGGTTGGATCGGCTGTTTAAGGACTCGGGATTATCGGAGGTTTACTCGAAGGGGAAGAGGCCGACGGATTGAAGTCAGTGGAAAATTATCCTCCTCGCTCGAGCGTCAAGATCCTGGAGAATTACTATTATTTTGGGGAATAGTATAATATAATATAATATAATATAATTAATTAATTAAGACGGGAAGTCAACTCCATGGACGTCCGGGGCAAAAGGCATCCGCAGTTACCGATCTCGATCACTGGTTCATGGAGCGCGGGAAGCAAATTACAGAAACCCCAGTCAACCACGGAATAATGTTATAACTTATACTATGAGATTAAAAGCTGGGGTAGAGTCGCAATCCTTGTCGATAATACTGTATGTCCTCCTGGTCTAAGGAGCTAGTCTATATAGGCGCCTGGGGTGCAAGCAGCCGGGATGGTTGTGCCGTCTTGTCGGCACTAGGCGTTGGCCAGCATGACGAGACGCCTGAACGCAGGCAGCAGACTGCACGACCTTAGTATCTCCATATTATTAGACTGTGTAGGTACTACTCCAGTCCTCCTCTTTGGAAGCGTTAAGGACAGCATAGTGGACTCTTGAGGATGCGGCACGGACTTCGGACACACACCAGAATGATGAATCAGGCTGCTTAAACGTTCTTAAGAGTCCAGACCGTCGGGATGGAGTAAGCAAGTGAAACTGAGTGGATCAACGAGGGAATTTCTAGTCTCTACTGAGCCAGTGTCAACTCGGGTAGTACGTACCCGAATCTCGGGGCATGGCGCATGGTGGCAGCCTGGCGTAGGTAAGTGTATGTTACTACGTAGTAGTTAGGTTGACGATGATCGTTTATCATCGGGTAAATAAATAATAATACCTAGCATATTCGCTCTGGGAGAAGCCAGTGGAACGGTTGGTTGGAGAATAGGAAAAGCAACAACAATAATAATAATGCATCGAGCTACCCAAGCACAATGACAGGCCCAGGTATGGAGTCCATGTGGAATATGCAGGTACCTGGGCTCTCTGGCGGTGTGATCAACCAAGCACAAGAAGAAAAAATAAAAATAATAATAATAATAGTATGGGCTCGTACCAACGCGTCATCCTTGGTGCATTCGTTTAGAATTCAGAATGTTTTTCAAGGCTGAGACTGACGATGAGCTTCAAGTCGAAGGCTTGCTTCAGTTCTGTCTCCTGGCTGCTACATACTAGTATATTTCTGGGAGATTATCGTCTTGTGCTCGATGACCTCTCTTCACTTCATACCGGTACCTGCCTTATAACCCTGGTACTAAGTAACTAGTTGTAGGTACTCCCTACTACTACTGTAGGCCCGGAGTACTCCGTACGTCCATGTACTACTCCTAGACTGCTTCTACGTAGATACCGGCACTCCTCGTGTTTGTAGCGCGCTATTCGAGCAAATTGCCGACGCACATGGTCATGTTTTTTGTCTCCCCGATCCGAGGCTAGGAGCCGGTTTTACGGCGATCGCTGAAGCACGAGGATGAATCCGTGAATTGCTGTTGGATTGCTGGATATTATTATTATTATTATTAATGGTTGGTCCCTGGCGATGGACCTCGCCCACCCCATATCTACCGAAACCCTCGACCATGAAAACGGGCCGGGGGGGGCGGAAATGATCTTGGCCGACTTGGAATTCTGGCAGCTATCAAGTCGTCGTATGCTGTCCATTATTATTATTGTTATTATTATTATGATTTATCTGACAGACAACTTGTCGACATGCCCACCGCAGTGAATAAAAGAAGGCAGAGACCATGGGCACTACTACTAGCCTACTCGGTAGACTACTACTACTACTACCACTCCTACTCCTGCAGGAGCACGAGCACTGGCTGAAAAGAGGATGCGACGCGAAGATCTATAATCATAGAATGGCAGGATCCCGCTAGAAAGGGGCCATTGGCTGGGCGGCCACTCACAATTGGGCCTCGAGGTGGAGAGAACGTTGGAAAACCTTATAGTGGAAGCGAATGAAGATCCAGAAAGTATCTCCCATTATTATTGGAAATTATTATTATTATTGTCTTTTTGGGGAAAAGGAAGAAAAAACCAGAAGGGTCAAGGCCCCGAAACGAACTGCCGTTAAGTGTCCGTGTTGTCATCGGATACCTTGTCTGATGGAACTCCTTCTCTTTGGCCCCCAGCTGTGTGGTGCAAGCAAGCAAGCAAGCAAGCAAATGCAAGTCTGAAGCAGGCTGCAGGGGCTGTCTCAGAGTGACAGGGTCTAGTGAGTCTGGGATGGATATGATACAAAATATCGGTTTCAAAAAGTAACTGGAGTCAGAAGTAGCGTTACAGCCTGGAAGTCAATCTCCTTTTCCATGGATGTTCCAAATGTTCCATGCATCATGCCTGGTGGACTGGGGACGATGGGGCACTGAGGAATTTGTCGTCATGATGATCTTGATCCTCTCGCCTAAGATGGCATCTATCCGGGTATGATTGACATTTCTGATCCTCCAGCTCCTTTCGCGAACTCCTGCAACCCTACTTGAGAGCCCCAGCCACCACCAGGGACCTGCCCCGGCGTGGTAATCCACCTGCCGATTCTTACCCACCACAGTCTCCTGCAAGTGCAAGTGGGATGCGAAAGCCGAAAACCTTGGAAGGGCGTCTGGCTGATCGACGGCATCTTTGAAGGCTTTATCGAAAAGTAGTGGCTGGCCGTTGCATCCATCCATCATTCATCGACCCTTACTCAGACAGTACCTAGCCCAGCAAACTAGTACCTACTACGTTAGAAAGGTTACTCCGTTAATAGTAAGTCGTACGTGCCGCCCCGGGGTGCCCTGAAGGCTACCAGTAGTAGTACCGACCTACGGTGTGTCTAAGGTACTAGATACACCTAGTAGTAGACTGACTACCTAAAGGCTGGGGCGGGAATTCACGTCACATCCCTGCCGTCCCCCTCCTCCCCCTCCCTCGTGGGCTCCTTTTTTTTATAGTACGAACGTATAATTCATTTTTGATAGATAGGTGGGATCCGATCGATCAGCGTTGAACCGACGGGGCACTCCGTTGGTCCCATGGAACCTGCTGATAACACTGAAAGTCGAAATATTCTTCTTTGCGACTTGCGCCTCGGAGGGTAAAAATAAAAAAGAGTAGAGATAAAGAGTCTGAAGCCCCGACGGGTCTCCATCCTCCAGGGTCCCAGCGCCGCACTCCGTAGATACTTACACACCGCTGCACTGCATCGGTGCTTCCCCCCTTTGTCACTGGTCTCCAGACGACTCTAGACCGCACTTAATATGTCGGTGTTCAAGGTCAAGAATTTATTATTATCATTATGCAGGAGCCTGCCGTCGCGCGTTCCTGGCCCAGATCCTTCAAGTTACAACTGATCTGCTTTCCCATGGTACCACTGTACACGACGGGAAGAGGGGTCTCTGGCGGCAGCACAGTGTGATTATCATTGTTATTATTATTCGAGGACCAAGTTGTAGATACAACGTGCCGCAAAAAGTAGATCCATGGCATTATTGTTTGGCACCCGTTGATAGACTCTGTGCTTCGCTAACAGAGAGACAAGAATGGAGCTACTGTGCTCCCAACCCCATCCGATGTACTCCATCCACGCACATCATACATTCGCAGGGGGTAGAGCAATGACCAGGTATATTTTGCTACTATTTTACTATTTTCCTACGGAGTGTACCCATAGTATTATTATTATTATTATTATTATTATTATCATTCCCAGCTGAGTAGATGCTACCTACCATTTTTACTCCTCCTCCTCCTCCTACTCCTACTACTATCTACAGGTATCTACCTACCACGGATATATTCCCTCATCTGTTGCGCTTCTTCAGCACGGATTATCCACCGTTTTTTCGTTCTCTTCTCTTCCTCTCCCTCTGAAACAACAATTCCATTCTTTAACAATCTCTTTAGTCATACAGACTCACTCTCACACACACACACACACTCTCTCTCTCTTTTTTCCCCGCCTCACCATTGCACTCATTATTCATTGTCCGCCTCACAGGACTCACAATCTCTACCTACCTATGCCTACTACTAACTACTACGGTATCAATCATTGACTATCCGCTAGTGCACCGCTCCCTCCACTGATTTCCAATTGTCTCTGAGCCACGCTTCTGTCGCACTCTCTGCTGCCTGCGACAATCGTTGTTCCATTCATTCCTCAGCTTTACTCAATTGAGTTTGCTTTAGTTCTCTTTTCTCTTTCGCTTCCTCGCTTGCCCCCTTTCCCTCCTCTCGTATAACCTAGCTCTCCCGCGACAATTGCATTCTGGCCTCGTTCTACTATCATGCTCCAAGCCAGAGCCCGGTCAACCCAATTGAAGGCGTAACCATCACTCAACACAAGTCAGCTTCAGCTCTGAACAAGGCTTCACCGTTTCAAGCAAGATCTCCAGCTCGTTCCGGTCCAATAGATCCCATCTGCTGTGCGATCCTGAGATTGTTCCACCATGCCATCACCATTGAATCCGGACTTCCCTCTCTCAGCCGCTCGTCCAATGGCGCCTGATCTCGACCGTCCGATCACCGCGACGTCTAACAGTGACGCGGCCGACCATTCGGCCCACTCGCGCTCCAGATCAACCGCCCACACTCAGAACCCTAGAAGGCTGTCGGTCTTTACTAGTGGGCGTTCCCGGAGCAATACCACCACCTCGAGTATGCCCTTGGTCGCCTCTTCACGTCGCCCGCCTGTCTCCTCCATGACATCCGCCGAAACCGCACCCTTGCCCCCGGCGCATGAGGGCCGAAGAGGCTCTGCAGCTGGTGTGCGTCATGAGCGGCACGAGAGTGTAACCAAGTCACTTCTTCTACGCGGAAGCCGGATTCTGCGCCGCCAAGGTAGCAAAGCAAACATTGTTGCAACCCTGAATGAAGAAGAGGAAATGGAGCGCGAAAAGTCCCGCTCTGGTCGCCATCACAGGTGCCGACCAACCGGTTCCCGTAAGTATCCCTCCTTCCCCCAGGCCTCCCCTTTGTTCTCAGGAACCTCGGGGAGAAGCAACCATGAGACACACCTGGGAGGTCCAATAATAACCATCCCACCTATTGTCTTTGTATAGATGAACAAATGAAGCGCATGATTTCGGAGCCTTTCGATTTCCACCACCTAACTCACACAAGTCCGGCCCAATTCCATGAGCTAGACAGGGCCCGTCAGACTGACTTGGTTACCGAATTCTCCGCCATTCGTGCCTCTCAGAAGCCCGTCACGAACCTTAAAGGCATACGAGCGGAGGACTTGCAAAGCGTTTCAGTGGAAGATCTCGCTCGGTGCTTCGTTGAACACGATGTTGCTAGCCCGCCAGTCTCCCCCGGGGCAAGGCCCATCAGTCCACGACAGCAGGACCGTCGAGCTCGGCGAGAATCACGAATCATGGAGAACTTTTCCCGACCCGCGTCAATATACCATCGGACAGATGCGCCTTCTTCGCCCCCGCGAGCTGCCTCGCCTAGAGCCTCTTCACCCAGGCCAGCGTCATCTGACGAAATTCCAGAGCCTTCACCCCGAGTCATTGATGCGATCCTTGGCCTGAATTCTCCACAGACGTACCCGGAGCACATTTATTCCACGGATGAGGATTCAAGACAGGGCTCCCTGACGGATCTCAACATCGAAGCCATGTTTTCCACTGATTTTGGCCACGCGATCACTACCGGCATTGGCGCCGATTGTATGGATGCTAGGACTGCGTCCCCCCTCACTAGCCCGGCCTCCGAATTGGAGAACGTTCCCGAAGAAGATGAGGCAACTCATGGGCATGACAACCTCCTTCCTCAGCCGCTAGCATCTCCCGTTCTGAACAGTCAACCATCTTCAGACCCTGTCTCGACTCGACGTAATGTCACCGAAGCCCCTAAATCTCGGCTGTCCATCAATATGGCAAAGGACCTATCAGAGAAATTCACTGTGCCGCTGGGATCACCTACTCTTCCTCTGCATCGTTCGGATGGGGCGGCAATATCGAAGGATGACGGAGGCATTCAAACGACTCTCCGAAGGCACTCCTCGGTTGTCATCCACGAGACAATCTATGAGTCTTGGGATGACGATATTGACTACTGTTACGAACACGCCGCAGAAGCGAATTCCAACTTCGACTGGGGGCGTACGTCACTGGACGAGAAACGAAGAAGTGACATTGAAGTTACCGTTACCGTTTCTGATCTTCCCGCGTCGTTGGAGGCGCTATCGATGGACATATCACCTAATCCACGGCACCCGAGCTCCTCGGTTACATCGACTCCCGAGTTGGATCCAAGTCCGTCGCGCTCAGCTCCGAGCTCGCGCCTGCCTGTCACCCCACTTAGCTCTGTAGGCTACGAGGGCGAACTAGTTAACCAGAAGGACAACGACTTTTTCAACCCTTTCAGTCCGTCAGAGTTGTCAGGTGGCCCGACCAAACACATAACCCCTGATGCGCTGTACGAGGATTACCTCGTGGCTGATGCCGATTCAGATAGGCATTTCCCGTTCTTTTCACAAGGCAGCTTCCAGACCATAGAGCATCCCGTCTCTCCGGGCAGCAGCTTCTCACCTATCAGCAAATGTAACTCGCAAGAGAGCCTGATCCTATCTCGCGCCGCTTCCATCGTACGCAAGCATCGGTCATCCGTTTCGACCACAAGCGTCCCAGACTTGGTGCATAGCCTCGCGAGCAGCCGTGACTTCTCTGTCTCGGACCTAATGCTCCCGGGGGAACAGCCGGGCTTGGTGCGTCAGGACTCGACGTCTCACTCCTCCATCTCATCCCAGCACCGTCAATCGAGGAGCGTAGCACGAGAGACCGAAAATCAGACCATGTCACACCCTGACAGCAACAGCAGCACTGACCTCACCAAACCGATCTCCAGGGGTGCTTCTGTCAATGACCGTGCGAAGTCCATCTCTGACGCGGAAACTGCGCAAAGCGCCATCAAACCTGGATCTCCTGCTAAGACTGGACATCGGAAGAGAGGTCGCAACACATCCTACTCCCTCTTCCCTCATCCTCCAACACTTCCCACAGCGGCGACTTCCTAGAGATGTCTTTCTCTGGCTCCGATGACGGGCCTCGCTTTCCTATCCTATCTCATGATCTCGCTGGCCGCATAATTCTCCACCGGCGGATCTATATCTTCTCAACGAATTTATGAATCTCGAGCTTTGGCCTGCATTACATTACAATCTTTTGCGATGACTCTGCCTTTCGTTTTCTTGGCACTCTATTTGTTTTGTCTCCTGTTTTTTGGTTCCAAGTCTCTATTGCATTAATCTTGGCATTTCTCAGCGGTGGGTGTGTAAAAGGTTCAAAACACGAAAGGTGTTGACATATCATTCTTTCTTGGGCATGGAAGGGCCGGCAAAA
>MU628786.1:0-18232 GCA_025688805.1 Aspergillus egyptiacus
TGAATGTCTGCAGAGTGTGGATAGGTTTCAGTTTCAGTTGCCAGGTCCAGATTCCGCTTGAACTGTTTGTAATTTTGAGGGGCGCGTTTTTTAAAGGCAAAAGCTTCAAGGGGAGAAAATTGTGCATTTCAGAGAAAGGGACAAGGATGTTTTACAAGCGTGTACCCTATGTATCTACCGGGCCCCTTTATTGACATTTCTATGCCATTAGCGATAGTAAAGTAATAGTACTGAGTTGTAATGTGATATTGAATCTTCAAACCCTTGGCTCTTCTCCCCTACACTGACATAACGTAGGAGGTTACAACGGTACTACTTATCTTCCCTCACATACTTATCTACCTAGGTATTATTGATGCCTTATCTCTAGTATGTACTCATTGCTCATTGCTCGCCTCAGCCCATCACGGATATGTGTGAGAGTTCTCCAGCGTCTGCCTCAGCTTACATTATACAGACCAGCCTTCGCTCCCAGCTTAGTAGTACTTGAAACCTAAGGTACCTGAGGTAGATAACCTCCAGCTAGCGCTGTTTTAAGTTCCGACTGAGCACAAACAAAAATTATGCGCGGCGTAAATGAAACTTTTAACTCCAAGCCTTCTGCAGGGGTATAGTAACTAGTATCCACCCGCCGTGCAATATCCGGATCTTACTACTAGCATGGATGAATGCATGCATGTATACATCCGACCTAACTGCCCTGGAGCTCGGGAGTGTGGTATTTCCGCGTCTGCGCGGGACCCCAACCTACTACCTTGGTTTCTGACGCTGGTGTAACATAGTCAGTTTTCTGGTAGAGTGCACACTGGTGTTTCGTCGGAGTGGGGTTGTTACTTTGTTACACTGTTATGCTGCCCGCTGGGGATGTTGGCGTTGCGTGGCTTTGTGACGTGGGACAGGTGGGTGGGCAGGAGGACTTGTTTGATATTGCGGGATCTGGGATTGTACTCTTACCAGGGTGACTGGGTACTGAGGGAATTGCGTATCAGGGCGTTGAACTAGGGGGCAGTGCTCTGAGCGGTCAGGCGTCGCCACTGGGCATGGAAGAACTCTCGCGAGAGCATCGTGCAGAAGGAGAGAGACGGCGCCGCGGATCCCGGACATGGTGATCTCGGGACAGTATAGTGAGGGCCTTGTTAATGCGACTGGAGCTATGGGTGGTTATGTAGCTCGAAATGGGTATGGGAGTGATGTTGCCAGTACCGCCGAGCCATTGCAACGATTATCAAAACAAGTGAAGTAAGACAGTCATGTGCTGTGCTTGGAAATCAATCCTCCATGACATAGGAGGGGAGCCGTAGATCGCTCCTCCCTGACGGCTGGAAGGGGGTGGTATCTGTTCTTCATTGGAGATCGAGCGTCTGAAACACAGGGTCTTGAAACAGGTTTCTGGACAGTGGCTAAAAAGATGTGACTGTCGTACCTGAAGAAGGAATCAAGGCGCCATTAACCAACACTACCTCCAGCAAGGAGCTGGAATCCTCAGTATGGGCCAATCAGACTTGGATTGTCCGGTTACGGGATTGACTTTATGGCCACGACTCTCGGCGAGCTCACCATGCAAGCCATGAGTCCCTGAAAGGTAGCCATCTTGTTTAGAATCAATAACTGTGCGTTTACCCCGGCACCGGACACCGGGGTACATGGCGAACCACCATTGCATAACAGGGAGGCATGCATTGGCTCTTCCAGCGCGTAGAAGAAGCCCCTCAGCGTCGGTGCTATTGGCTGTGACATGCCAAGTAGCGGTGTCTCTGCATTTCGCACTGCGCTATTTACCAGGCTGTTGAGATCATCGCCAACCGGTGTTTGCCTTGAACCTGACGAGGTGGACAGGAGCTGGAGAGGATTATCTGATGCAGTCGGCTGCATGTCTCGTTCTCGGACTGAAGAGTGTCCTGCTTCATGTAGAGGCCTGAGAATCCATGGGCTGGAGATGTGACCACCCACAATTGAGAAAGAACTGAGTTGCGCTTGAAGATGGTTGGATATCCATGCCGCACGGGATAGGTGAATGCAGGGACCCGATGACCCTCCATCGCATGAAGCAGGATGCACATATTAGATAATAACATAGACTATCCAGCTTTCACTTCTGCAACCCTTTCGCGGCAGTCTCCAAAATGATGGCTGTCTCGTTGAGCTCCTTCTTCCTTCTATTACGTCCTCTTTCGTGATATCCAGGTCTTCTGCTGACTCAGAGAGGAGGTGGATATGGCCATGCGGGAAAGGCGACGGGTGAGCCGATCACTCATAATGAAGCAAGGAAGGTGATCTTCATGCAGCCGTGCGTCAAGGAGGCTCAAATGCTTGACTCTTCCGAGTCCCGACATGCTATGCTCTCCCACGGGTTGTGCCGAGAAGTATCGCTCGGGGCTGGGCAGTCCTTTCTAGAAGGGGGTAAGTGATGAATCACAAGAGTCAGCTCTATTGATGGTCGATTTGGATATATACGCATGGACATCGGCCCCTGAGAATGAGGAAATTCGAGGATCAGATCCGGGTTTGTTCCGACTAGAATAAATGGCTGTGCCAAGGAGCTGGAGGCCGTTTCAGCAATCACGGATTCATGATTGACCTGCTAGAGGTAGTAAGGTAGACTCCCGTTGTATCTGTAATCGGCAAGTGCTTCCATCCCAGGGCGATCAGGGCTGATGATCGCTCATGTACGGAGTATATCGGCTATGTTGGACATGTCAAAGCTCCGTCCTCAACTAGTAGCCTGGGCGATCGGGGTAAACTAGCACTGTTTGGTTCCTCAAGGGTCAAGCCAAATTTTGATGTCTGTCGAAGCAGAACTTGGAACTTGGAAGAGATATCTCTGATTGAGCTGTGGAGCCCAGAGGTGCTTAAGATCTTCATACTAGGGATGTACTGGGCCCCGCAGTCGACATATGCTCTCCTGCCCTGGTTACGGAATAGGAGTTGACCCTTTTAAGATAATCAGCTTCTCAGCTTCCGAGTAGTCGTCCGACTACGAATAGGTTGCGTTAGTTGAATCTGGTATAAGAACTCACATGGCAAGATGTACCTTGCCTGATCAGTAGAGAGAACTCGCACTTAATTGTTCCCCAGAAACCAAGGGACAGTCACACTATCTCCAATAGTCCACTCGTTACCAAACTTACGGACGCCATCAGAACTGCAGAATAACACTACATAGCCAGCAAGACTAGCTTGAAGAAGTTTCAGGTCCCAACATACCCAAGAAACGACTGATGTAAATGTCCCAGGTTCCAACCAAGGCACTATCTATGGAGTCAGCCATCAATAGATCGTCCTGATCAAGTGTGGAGGCAAGGGGCTCACAGACTATTGATTATGCTCCACCTCTCCTGCCACCTGCCAAGGCTGGGGATGGCGCTACGTACCGAGTATGCAGGCTGCCAGGTCCAGGGTTGTGATGATGATCAGCAGTGGCTTCTTAGGTTGCGATTTCTGATTGGAAGGAAAGCAGGAGCTGAGATGAATGAGAAAGATGGACAGTGTTCGTTCAATCAATTTGATCGGGTTCATCGATCGAGAGTGGCGGAACTCGTGGAGAGAGTTGGCTGATCGACCCCTTTTCGATCAGCAAACATTTCAGGCTTTCAGCACTTGCCCAAAGAGTCCTTGTCTCTTTGGAACCGACTATTTGCTCGATGGTCTTGCAAGAATCGCGATTCGCGTGGCACAGACGCATGTTGCACGTGTGAGCCATGGTCTAGGACTCTGTGTGGTCGCAAACTCTCCTGGAACCTCTTGGCAGGAAAAAGAAGAGCCCAAAGCAAGGGAGCGACAGTGATAGCCAGCTTTAGTGCAGGTCCTGCAGAAAAAGTGCAGACGCTTGCATATGATCCATGTCAACTGCGGGAGACCACCGTCTGACAGACATCACATCCTGGGACCTGAAACCAGCGTTGTGCATGTGTTCCTGAGATGAGACGACTGTGATGCCGCGACCTGTCGAGAGAAGTTCGGCGTCCAATTGTTGTAGCGGATTTCTACCATCAGTCCAAGGGTGTGATGATCATTAGGGGCTCCAGAGTCCCAGACTCCAGTCCACTCAGGTACGGACGGTCCTTATGGAGTCATGGCGGATCTCTCTCTACCGACGAACCAGACTAGATAGCCAATGTCCTTTTCCGATGGATCATGGGGGGGGGATTGGCTCTGACGTTCATCCGAGTCGGACGCTCTGATCGCCTGGGAAAAGAAAGACGTGACATCCATTTGGACACCGGCGGAGACTGCCGGGTGTTTTCTTTCCGTCTTTGGATAAAGAAGTCGAGGATGGTTATTGCTTGGCCTGAAATTGGACAGTGGCGTGCAGGTGTATTATATTATTGTATTGATGATGATTTGCAAGGACGTCAGAGTTGAGTTGAGTTTAAGATTACCTATTGTGTTCCTGGTGTCCCCATCCGCATGATGATGATTCGAGACTCGCACGGAGCCGATCGGGTTTGATTTGGAATTGAAGTCGACAACGATATTATTCCTCCTGCCAGCTACTCGCTAGCCCAGCTAATAATAATAAGATATTAATATATTGCCGTCCCTCACATCTGGCGAGGTCTCAGCGTTCAATTTTTCGCCAAAACCTCGCGTTCAGCTGCTCTCTGGTCGAAGGTTGTCTTGGTTCCCCTCCTTTTGGGCCTGGTCTGCCCCCTCCCTCTCTTGTCACTCTTTTTACTATCCTACTATCCTTCTCGACTTTCTTCAACCGCCACAGTCACTGGAAAACCGCCATACGTTCATTTTATTCCCCCGATTCGACACTTTTTTGACTCTGGAGGTTTACAACCCCCGGGTGCTCTTATCATCATTTCACGGATTTCACCGACTTTTGTAAGGTACTGTGGGGAAGGCTTCTTTTTTTGGGTGAAACGACAACTTGACCCTCGAACCACTGGAACCGCTTTCTGCAACGCCCCTTAAATAATTGACAAAAACACTCCCTACGCGTGACGCCGCACGATAGCAAAGCATTGGCGTTCTATGCCCATACTTAATCAACTCTACCTGCTGCTGCTTGGACCAACTGCGGACTCGATACCTCCACAGAGCGTTGACCGGTACCTATAGTGTTCGGTGTGGGGTTAGCAATGCCCCATATGCCATCTTTTCACACAGTCCCCCTGCGGACCTCGAGCGTCAACGCTCCCACCGGCGAAATGCATTCTAAAAGCAAGAGCCGGAGAGACCAGAAGACCAGATCCATGCACAAGGCGCAAAAGATCTTGGGGACAACCGGCATTGCACTGGACAATGACTATCACAGACGGCCCGAAGAGCAGATGCGACGGGCAAGCTTTCTAAATGCGCCGCCCATCGTCAAGCCCGAGAAAGAGGAAGACCGCCCGCATTCGCAAAAACTTCGGGTTCGAGCATCATCGCCGCTCTTGGGGCAGGAGTATCAAGACACAAATGATTCAACGCCTGCCCTCCTGGAACTGTCAAGGAAGCTACATCTTTCCGGCTCATCATCTGCTCTCCACACTCGCTCCAGCCCTCAGGCGTCCGCCGCTGCTATAGGTGCAAGCCCTCCGAAGGAAATTGGTGCAACTACGGATGCAGGACTGAATCCAGCATTCAAACAACCTAAAGGGCCAATGAAGGATTCGAAACGGAAGACGCGACCCCCGCGAATCGACCTCTCGTTGCTGTTTCCCAAACCGCAGACAAACCACCAGCCGCTTCTCTCGCCGCAGCGTATGGTCTCCTCTCCATCTGCTATCTCGGAACTGTCGGAAAACCCAATGGCGAAAGCGCGAAAACCGGAGAACCGTCTACCGGGAAAGAAACTCACAAAAGCACCGCCACTACCAAGGCCATCTTCGAGCCCAGAGAAAAACCAGAAAACACTCGACGGTGGTCCTAGCTCAACGGACAAGCGTGAGATCTCAGATCCCGGGCGGAACGATTCCTCGATGGAGCGAACTGTACGTACTAGCGAGATGGATCTGGCCCTGGAAAAGGATCCCGATGCTGTACCCACTCCACGATCGCCAGAACGAGCTCGGTATGACCCGAAGGACTTTAGCTTGCGCAGCCTGGAGCGGCTTGGCAGAAGCGATGACAAGTCTGCCCTTTCGAACAGGTCTGGGGCGTCACAGAGAACCCTACGAGAGACATCATCAGCAAAATCTCTGAATGATAAGTCTCTTAACTCTGGATCATTTAGATTCGGCCTGCGTGACGAAGTGTCCTCTAAAAGGGGTCCGAACGTGTCGAAGAAAAGTAGCAAAAACACTCTCAAATCTGCCGACCTTAACACTTCGAGTGTGCTTTGTCTGTCGTCGTCCGAAGACGAAGCTGACGAAGAACCCCCTTTCCGACCTCGCCTGAAGGCTGGCAAGAATAAGAGGGACAGCGTCAGTACATACGGAGACTTCGACGCAGAGATTTGCACAGCGGCAGCGGCGCAGGCCACACGAGTGACCTTGCGGAGCGTTGAGCGTCCTTCGTCTAGCAATACCCAGACTTCACGTTCGAGTTCGAAACTCATCCAAGCTCGACGAGACCTCGCTGCGAACGACAATAGTCGGTCACGCCCTTCAAGTGGAATTCCCGCCATCCTCGAACCGGACTTCCTCCACAGCGACCCAATCTTCGACCAGAACAAAGTCCCGCCGCGCACTCCCTCGTTGTCTCAGAAGGAGATCAATAGGAGAAGTCGGCTCATGGCCGTGACGAGGCAAGAAGAGCGTCTGCTCGAGGTGATGAGACAGCGACACGGCAAGGTTACCCCGAGCTTGTTCAACGAAGCCGTAGAACCCGATCGACGCTCGCTATTAACGGCTTCGACCCGGGATTCCTTTTACTTCACCGACGATACCTCCTTCTTACGTCTCAGCCCTGGCCTCCCTTCTCCGGGGTTCGCGCGCGCTCAAGAGAAAGAGAAAGCGCCATCACCTCGGTTGCGGCCGAGGCCCGATACAGCGGGAAAATCCACAACCTCCCTTGACTCCAGGCCAACAAGCACAGTCTCTGCACAAAGTCTTCCTTCTCCGGCTACCAGCACAACTTCGGGCTCCTCGCCCCTCACCCCGACTCTCCCCACTTACCGCTATTCGCCCCTTCCAATCCAAAAGCCGCCCCCGCCTGGTCCTCCACCTCCCGTCCCCGAGCTTCAGAGACAGCATTCAAGGAGGCGGACCGATAGCAGCGGGGCGATTGCCCTCGATGATGCTGATGAACAGAAAACCACCGGAAGCAGTGAATTCCCGGTCTGGGCGCTGGGATGGAACACCGAGAGAAGCAGCATAACGGCAGTCCACTGAATTTTACGACCAGACGGAACTCTCTTTAAGTTCTCATTTTGATTCCTACATCTCTCTCTCGATCTATCACGACTTACTGCAATAATAATCTGACGCGCATATAACATCCATCACGCACGCTCTCTATCTACTCATTGTCGCATACTATTTCGGCGGTCTTTCCTCTTTTCTATAATATTCAACGCACCATCGCTCGATTCCCATCTTTACTAGCTACCTTTTTCTCTATGCATTTATGGCCAGGGAGCTTAGGATATCTATTGGACATAATATTATCAAATACGTACATTATGCTTCAATTTTTCTTGTCATACATATGTGGACACACGGAGCTAAGACACATACAAGAGACCTAGGTGACTCAAGCGGAGGAGCAGAGATGGGCTCGTACACCTTAAGCAAGCTGGCGCAACTCCAACCACAATGTATCTGTATTTTAGCCGTCACCTGGCCAGCAAGATATAGACCAGACATGTTCTGCGAGAATGGATAAGGCAGGAATAATTGCAGCGCAGCCGAGCCCTGGACGGGAGTGGGATCACAATTCCGCAGTCACGGGGCTCTAGCCCCTCTCAGGCACGGAGTACGTATGCCGCGGTACGTCATCCTCACGGCCACCAGAGAACACAACCCCAGTTCTCCCACACCGCCTTAGCAGTTCCTGGCGCTTCAAAGAAGCCGGCTCGAACTTGGACGCTCTTTTAACTCCTCCAGCCCCGTTCATCGATGATTTTCTTTTTATCCTATTTCCCTGTCACAGCTGTCATTCACGGTCTTTGACTCTTCTTTTGAGTATTTGGACTTGCCGGCGGATAGCCTCCGTAGGTAGTCACAATACCCGAGGCCTTCCCACACACTGCATGAAACACCCCGGCGCGCCAATATAGGTAACCCCTGTCACGGGTTTCTGATCGACCCTGCGGGTTCCTCTCTCAAACTTGTAAAAGTTTGTCCACTCATTATTCCCCCCTGACCCAAACATCTCTGCGGGGAAGACAGCTGCCAGAATGGTTGAGAGGGTCCAACGACCGTCTCCTGCACTGGGGACGACTTGGAAGCACACCGCATGGATACTGGTGAGTGATTTCAAGTCTAGAAACGCTTTTTTGGCCCTGGTCGGCGCATTTTACTAACTCCAACTCTCTCGAACAGTTAACAGCACAGTACACCACCTTCGTACTAGTTAGTTGCACCTATCTCAATTGAGCTGGCACACACGGTCTGACTTTTATCGCGTCATAGTTAGCACATTACTCCAGGGTGATGCCACCCACTGGTGGCAAGCGATATCTTACCTCAACCGCCGTCTTTCTGAACGAAATTCTGAAACTTGCTGTTTCTCTGACAGTAGCATTATATGAAGTCTCAAGATCGGCACCTCCATCGGTACCCGCGACGTCCCTTCTCTCATCACTTTTCGCAGCTGTCTTTTCCGGCGACAGCTGGAAGCTAGCTATCCCGGCTAGTCTTTACACACTCGCAAACTCCCTACAGTATATCGCATTATCCAATCTTCAAGCTGCAACTTTCCAGGTATCGTACCAGCTGAAAATCGTCTTGAGTTCTATATTCGGTCTGGTCTTGTTGCAGAGGAGTATTCCGCTGCGCAAATGGGGTCTGCTACTAGTTCTTGTAGTGGGCATTGCGCTGGTTCAAATCCCAATTGGTAGCTCGGATGAATTTTCGCTGGAAAACGCAGCGGCCCATTTTGATTTTCCACGATCTCTGGAAGAGTGGAAGTCAGTTCAGTTGGAAGGTCGGAGCTTACATAAACGCTCCGCAACCTACGAGGGTATTCAGGATGACATTCTGACCGCCACTCCGCGTTTAAACGGAGCGGTGGGCGTTCTTGCGACACTGGGCGCTAGTGCAGCTTCCGGTCTTGCTGGTGTGTACTTTGAGAAAGCACTGAGGGATAGCGCAAAGCAAACGTCCCCCTGGGTACGCAACGTACAGCTCGCGATATACTCGATCTTTCCGGCGCTGTTCATTGGTGTTGTCTTCCTGGACGGCGAGAGCATTGCCAATGGCAGATTCTTTGACGGCTATAACTGGGTGGTTTGGTCTACGATTCTTGTGCAAGCTGTTGGAGGAATCACAGGGTCATTCTTTACGGGGCCTGCCTACGCGGATACAAAGAATGTCGCGACGGCTACTAGCATCATTTTTACCTCCTTGGGTAGCGTATGGCTCTTTGAGTTTGAGCCCACGTTGACTGTATGTCCGCTGTTACTTTCAACCACAGGCCCTTGCTGACCGTGTTTTGCAGTACTTGCTTGGCACCTTCTCAGTCCTGGTAGCAACTTACCTCTGCGAAAACCCGAGCTCAGTCCGGGCTACGCGACAAGGCCTTCGTCCTCCGCCAATCCGCGTCGATCGCTTTGAGAAGGAAAACAAGAGTGATATGACCACGCCCGCCTCCGCATCCTCATCTCCGAAGGAAATATCCATTAAACTTCCCACCACGCCGTTTTTGTCCGATGCAGGTCATTCGACGTCAAGACCAACGTCACCCGGTCTTACTAGAGCCAGTAACTCGCGCACTGGAAGCGGCGGGTTCTATTAAGCATTTGCGATTGGTCTGATGTTGATGATATAGCTATGAGCGCGTGTTGATTGTGTGGAGAGGATATCGAGGAGCGTTGGTGTACGTGTTCAACTTGCTTTCCCCTGCATACGTCTGTTTGCCTCACAGCGGAATTCTTTTTGCTACTATACCCTTTGCCAGCCTGCCCGATATTCAGACAGGCTCGAATCTCGATTTACTCGAAGATATTGATCATATCTCATTCTTTGAAAAGAGCATTGAGCATTCCAATCCTTCATAGTTGCTTGCCAATACAAAGCCAATTATGTTCGAGCTTTGCCTATCCTAGGTATACCAGCTCTCTTCAAAGTTTCCCATCCTATCTATACACGTGGGCGCAGGTGACCTGCCTTCCGTAACCGGGGATCCGCTCATCCCCAACTCTCAGAGTCCAGATATCCTCGAGGTTCTTCGAATCAAGATCATTCATATCTTTGGTGTATCTATGATGAGGCGAAGGACTAATAGACCGTTCTTCACACCACGCCAGGCCACTGGACCGTCGTTCAAGCGACATGCTGATGGGCGTTTCCCGGCACCTTCTCAATCGCACTCCAGCGGCCTGATTGATGAACGGCTCAATGAAGGATCACAGGCGTCATCACCCTTTTTCAATAAGCCTTGCAGGCAGCCGGCTCAGTCGTATGCCGCGAGCACGCAATTGTCCACGTTTCGCGATGAGGAGTATGGGGACGATATTCAGCTAGATGCGTTCGGTGAGAGATATATATCTGGACCTAACCATGTGACCTAACAAAAGAAATATATTCTTAGATCTTGAATTGCTTGCACAATCGAATGGCACTGCGAGGAGCTTCCAGTCCTCGACTAACGAAGGTTTTTCTACGTACCAGCCTGGCCGGTTAGAGCCTTCAACCCAGGTTTCTCGTTTCTTCAATGGTGAGTTGACATTCTTCTTGCCCTTGTAGTCAAGCTTTACACGGTTCTCTGGAAGCCACTGGGTAATTGCTAACTGTAATTTAGACTCTCAGATTACTCCCCATCGAAGCTTGGCCTCGAGTTCGAGCGATCTTGACATTGGAGACACTTCAAGCCCATCGGCAAGGCTTCATATTGGAAGGACAACTGGGACCTTTCGGGAACGGGATTCTGAGACACAGATGACAACAGCGAACTTTCAACCGCATTCCCCTGAACCAGAACCTTCTTTTTCTCACTTTAGTCTCGGCTCTGCAGCGTGCCCTGACCCGACCTCACCGTTTCAAGATATGCCACTTTCCATTCGGGGCATTGTGCTTTTATCAGTGCGCGAGCTCCCCGACGGTTATCGCTCGCTTTTCCACTTTCCTGTTTTCAATGCCGTCCAGTCCAAATGCTTTCAGACCATATACGGAAGCGATGACAATATGGTTCTGGCTGCTCCCACTGGAAGCGGCAAGACGGTTGTCATGGAGCTCGCAATCTGCCGGTTGCTCAATACGCTGAAGGATGAGAGATTCAAAGTTGTCTATCAGGCTCCCACTAAGTCGCTTTGCTCTGAAAGATTTCGGGACTGGAATCGAAAGTTCAACCCCCTTGGTTTGCAGTGCGCGGAGCTCACTGGTGATACAGACCATACACAATTAAGGAATGTCCAGAATAGTCAGATCATCATCACCACCCCTGAGAAATGGGATAGTATGACTCGGAAGTGGAAAGATCATGCTCGACTTATGCAACTCGTCAAGCTCTTCCTTATTGATGAGGTCCATACCCTCAAAGAGGCTCGCGGCGCTACGCTGGAGGCCGTGGTTTCCCGCATGAAAACCATTGGGTCCAATGTTCGCTTCGTCGCTCTGAGCGCCACTATTCCGAACTCTGAAGACATCGCAACATGGTTAGGCAGGAACGCCACGAGTCAACATGTTCCAGCACATAGAGAGCATTTTGGGGAAGAGTTTAGGCCAGTGAAATTGCAGAAGTTCGTATACGGGTACCAATCAAATGGCAATGACTTCGCGTTCGACAAGTTGTGCAGTTCGAAGTAAGCGCATCACTGCAGCAATTGGACTAATACTTACCATGGAACTGCAGGCTTTCCGATGTCATTTCCATGCATTCCGCAAAGAAGCCCATTATGATCTTTTGTTGTACGCGGAACTCCACCGTTGCTACTGCAAAGGAGCTTGCGCGGCTTTGGTCCATGTCCAACCCACCCGCACGACTTTGGAAAGGACCAAACAAGCCGATGGGAGTCAACAATACGGATTTGAAAAGTAGGTATGGGAATGTAGCCTCGTGGAGTCTGTTTGCTGATCCCATCTATGTACAGCCACAACAACCGCAGGTGTCGCTTTTCATCATGCTGGTCTTGATCCTTCGGATAGGCACCAGGTCGAAAACGGCTTCCTCGAGGGAAAGATTAGTATCATATGCTGCACTTCAACTCTCGCTGTTGGGGTTAACCTTCCTTGTCATCTTGTGATTATTAAGAACACCGTCGGCTGGCAGGACGGTTGTTGTCAGGAGTATTCGGATTTAGAGGTCATGCAAATGCTCGGTCGAGCTGGACGGCCCCAGTTCGATGATAGCGCAGCAGCTGTGATACTAACTCGGAAAGAGCGCGTTAGCCATTACGAGAAGTTGGTTTCCGGCTCCGAGAGCCTTGAAAGCTGCTTGCACCTGAACCTTATCGACCACCTGAATGCTGAGATAGGGCTAGGAAATGTGACCAGCATTGAGTCTGCCATCCGTTGGTTAGCTGGCACTTTCTTGTTTGTAAGACTGAGGAGGAATCCAACACATTATCATCTCAAAGAAGGCGCCAACCGGGACGATGAAGATGATATGCTTCGTCAAATCTGCGAAAAGGACATCAAGCTCCTTCAGGAATCCGAGTTAGTCACCTTCGAGGGCCTCAAAGCAACACCATTCGGAGACGCCATGGCTCGATATTATGTGCGGTACGAAACAATGAAAATGTTTCGCACTCTGAAGCCGCAGTCAGATATAGCCCAAATTGTAAGTGTGGTTCTGGTAGCCCTGGAAATGGCTAACGGCCGTAGCTATCTGTCATCTCTCAGGCAGAAGAATTCCGCGACGTACGACTCAAAGCGGGCGAGAAGTCACTTTATAAAGAGCTTAACCGCGCCAGTGGCATCGAATATCCGATCAATGTTGACATCGCACTTCCATCCCATAAGATCTCGCTTCTCATTCAGTCGGAACTCGGTGCGGTCGATTTCCCCAGCGGGGAACAGTTCCAGAAGCACAAATTCACGTTCCAGCAGGATAAGAATTTTGTATTCTCTCATGTTAATCGCCTCATCAGGTGCATTATTGACTGTCAAGTACATCATCAGGATGCAGTAACTGTGCGAAATGCGTTAGCACTTGCGAGAAGCTTGGCAGCGAAGGTCTGGGATGACTCCCCCCTTCAGATGAAACAGATTGAGCAGATAGGCGTTGTTGCTGTCCGAAAGCTGGCGTCGGCCGGAATAGACAGCATCGAGATTTTGGAAGAAATGGAGCCGCACCGGATCGACATGGTCTTGAGCAAGAATCCGCCTTTCGGGATGAAGTTACGGAGTCGTCTGTCTGAATTTCCCAAGCTGCGCGTCACGGCCAAGATGACAGGAAGGGTGAGGGAGTTAGACGGCTTGCGGAAGGTTGCTAACCAGTTCTTAGGATATCAAACCCGGCCGCTCTGCCCAAGTACGTTTCAAGGCGGAAATTGGATTCATGAACGACAAATGTCCGGCTTTCTTCCAGCGGCGACCAGTGTATGTGTGCTTCTTAGCAGAAACCTCGGATGGCCGCTTGATTGATTTCCGACGCATAAGGTAGGGGCAATCTAGTCTGCCTCGAGACAATGCGATGCTGAGAAACATTAGTGCAAGCAAGCTTCAGCACAATCACGAGATTACGCTGAGCGCGGTTTTGAATCATCAGGATCAACATATAATCTGTCATGTCATGTGTGATGAAATCGGTAGGCTATAGTGCTGGAGCGACTGAGTACGGTTCCCTGGCTAAACTGTTGAAGCTGGAACTTCACGGCACGCGACACTAAAACCGGACCTCCCACGATCACTTTTTCCACGACAGCCTGAAGGACAGGGTGCTGAAAGAGCCGAGGGAGACACAAAATCCGTGTATGAAAAAGTCCCCAGAACTAGCCCACCCATCGACGCCAAACTTGCTCGCCTCGATAGCGATGATTCCCTCTTCGGGGACTTTCTAGCAGCTGGTATTCCCACTCATAGCCCTTCCAAATTGCAAACTTGTTAACCTCAAACTAAACAGCAGAACATCCAGGCTCCTGGGGCAGCATCGACGACGCTCCAAATATCCCCCGGTTATCCACTGGCAACCCGGCTTCTGCAGAAGCACCAAAGGACGATTCAGCGACGACAAACGGTAACGGATGCATGGAGGTAGAATTTGGCAGACTCGGGAATGGTCGATGGGCATGTGGTCATAGGTGCAAGGACAAGACGATGTAGGTTCTGTTGACTTTCCTAAGATATTGGCTTAGTAACAAGTGTAGGTGCAAACATTTCTGCTGTCGAGAAGGACTAAGCCGTCCTCCGAAAGCCACAAGGAATAAGTCCGATGGTAAGTCCGAGGAAGCCACGGGACCAAACCAATTGACGTCGTCCGCCAGCCTCTCAAAGAGAGACTCGCGGCCAAAAGTTGGAAACCCTTCCAGAAAGGATAAAGATGACGCTGGTCCTGCGGGTTCTACTCAAGATTACCAGCAACAGTTCACTGGACACAAAGAGGCTAGCCATGCCGATCATGCCTCACTCACTGCGGACTCTAGTGATTATGGAGACGAAATCTTTGATGACCTGCCCTCTCCATCGACATTGTTATTTGGAAACACCCTCGATTCGATGACGTCGAGCTCCCAGAAGGGTTCTGACGCCCAAGCTGGTCAAAATGTCCCGAAGGTTGTTGAAGATGAGTTCGATGCCGGCGAAAGCTCATTCCCGATTCTCTCGCCGTTTGTTGAACCTTTGGCGAACCAGAAAGGTCCTGCTGAAGCATGTTTGGTGGATCTCGTCAGCCCTGAGCCGCAGGAGACCGTTTCCTTACCCCCAGAATCTGGCACCTGTGGAGGACACAAGCGTAAGCTTTCCATGACAGACAAAAGCTGGACCAGCAACAAGGAAAACAAGAGAATCAAAAACGACGAACAATGCTGTTGTTTGAACAGCGTTCCCAACAAAGCCTCCAATGTTTCCGGACTTGCGGGGGGAGACAATGGAATCGAAGCGGCGCAGGCTTTGGCATCTGCCGACATGTCAGTTTCGACAGGCTGGGAAGATATCGACCCAGCGCTGCTAGATGAATTTAAAGATCTTGTTGAGTTTTATTGATTGATTGACATTTGCTGCGGGGTTAGTTCAAAGAAGGTAATAACCAAGGTCTTGTTTTGATCTCTGCGTTTGTTTTGTGCGGCATTATCAAAGATGTTTGAAAGTTGCAGTGAATACTGAGCCATCATGAAGCCAAGCTTGTTTATGCCTGGAAACACATTCACTTCCATATCATGGAAGATGCTAGACGATATGGCCTGTTGGTAATTAGCCAGGTAAGGCTTGTAGGAATAAAGGGCGCATAGGAGAACTCAAGCAGTGCATGGATTAAGCCTGATGAGAAGGATTTCTGTGAATTCCCTTGTAAGATCTTTCTTCACCGGACCCTCTATAAGTAACAGTTTTTCTGCACCTTACTGTCTCCCCCTATCTCCTCATCGTGCTGTATCCCTTCTCTTTTCCTTACCACTGATCAACTTGGGAATCCAGATCAGCCAAGACAGAGACATCAGCTACTGATTCCCTTTTACCATCTCCTCCCTAGCCTTCGGCAGGTAGTTCTTACCCATCGCAAAGCCAAAAGAATATTGCAGGTATGTTGCTTTTCTCACGCGTGGTTGGTCAGTTCCAGAGGTCTATATCCTTGCTCGGCGCGTCAGCCCTGGCGTGCATCAGCAATCATGACATCGTCTCAGGGCTCTTTCAGGAGCCGCTTTGTCCCTGATCTACAGTCGATCGCTGATACTTTCCACTTCCCTTTATTCCTTTGAATGCTATCTGCCTTTGAATTATATGTGGTGTTCTTGATGGATGAGTCGACAGAATGGCTGATGATTCTCTCTCGGTACAGGACGGCGAGAGTTGACACAACAGACATAAATAGAAACCAAAACCGAACCAAATCGAACTTGACGGGGCTAAGCTCACAATGGTGAGGCTCACATATTCAGCGGTAGGTTCTCTTAATTAAGAACGACTCGGCGTTGAGCTTGATTTGAGGATGAAGTGCTAATGATGTGTTGCTCTAGAGAAAGATCACCGGCGTCAAGGTCGGACAGGTCGTTTCGAAGGATCTGGTAAGCTGACAGACACTCCTGCAGTACAAGCTTGAGTGACAAACAGACACTAACAGCTCGCAGAGAAAGCGTATCCCTCCCGGCCTGGGATCCAAAGCCGCCGCTCGCGACCCTACCATCGAGATCGACCTCACGGGGAAATGCCTAACCGACGAAGGCTTTGCCCAGTTCATCGATGACCTCATTACATGCGTCCAATTTCGCGGCGCTGACCACCCTGTCGGCGTGGCCAAGGTGACTGAATTCCATTTGCAGGGGAACAACCTCACCGTCCAGTCTCTCGCCAAGCTCGGCGAAGTGATCCCCCATATCAACGGTGATCTTCGCGAGCTCAATCTGTCGCAAAATGAGATTCGCGTGCAGACTGCCGAGGAGAAGAAGATTTGGAGGGTCTTCCTACAGGCCTTCAAGAACTGTTACATGCTTAAGAAGTTGGATCTCAGTGGGAACCCGCTTGGGCCGGCAGGACTGGAGGTTCTCGCTTGCGTGTACACCAAGAGTGACCTTGATTTTGTGGAAGATGATGCCATCGATTTTGTTGCAGCTCATGGTGCTGATGAGGAGGCCCTTGCGGGGGAGGTCGGTGCTCTGAATATCGACGGTAAGGAGAATGAGTCGCCGCGTGCAGCTCGCTCTAAGAAGTCGCCTAATAAGGGAGGGAAGCCTGTTAAGCAGAATGGTAGGTCGCATGCACATTTTATTTACCTTGTTTAACCGGTTGTCGAGCTAACGTGTTTGAATGTAGGTGCGTCTACTGCTGCGGTGCCTAGCAAGAGCTTTACTGTTGTCGACCTGAAGAAGTATGCATGCACTCGTGGTCTCCGATCGATTCCCTACCTGATTATATCGGACATTGCAATCACGAACATCAGTGCAATTCATCTGTCGCATATGCTTGCCACGCAGCGTGCCTCCGAGTACCTACTCACCTACCTCCCGCCTGGGAAGGCCTCTGCTATTCCCGAGTTTGCGAAGAGCGCCACCAGTGTCATCTGCAACCCCAACGACACTCTGCAGCCATTTGCCAAGCGCCTCCTCGAGGTCACTGAAGAGTATGCGCAGTTCAATGCAAAGGCGCAGGCCGACTCGGATGACGAAAACTCGGACGACGAGGACAAAAAGCGCGAGGTGCAAAGGAAATTAGGGCTAGAATTCACCCGCCTCACTAAGCGTGTCCGCATCGAGTCACTCAAGCAGGAGGGCGTGCATGCTACTGACATTGGCTTTATTGCGCTGAAGATGCTTGTCATGGCTCGTGCTCTTCTCTTGGAAGACAGGGACCGCCCTGTTGAGGAGCCGGTCGAGGAGCCGGACGAAGACGAGGCCGAGGCCGAGCGTACCGAGGGATCCGAGATCGAACAGGAAGCGGAACCTGAGCCACAAGTTGATGCTTCCCCGACGACCTTCTTTGATGTGCCGCGCTACACTTTCGCTGACACCTTTACCTTGGGACCCTTCCACCCCGAAGCTGCGAGGTTCGCGGAGCTTTTCCCTAGCCTACCGCCAGTCCAGGAGAAGGCCATCGTCCAGGAGAAGCAGACTCCCGAGGCCGAGCCCAAGCCGTCCCCCGAGACGAGCCCTAGCCAATCTGTCCGTCCTTCTGGCAAGGGCAGTTCCCGTGCCCAGAAAGCCCACAAGTCGGAGTGGCGGTTCGGCCTTCCCTTTGAAATCTGGCGCCGGATTATCGCGGACGCTGTCGGTGCGAATGGCATTCTAGACCATGACCAGCAGGCGCGAATCCTGCATTATGCGTCTGACTGGCGAGCCGTGGCATATGAACTGACCATCAAGGGAGCCGAGGATCACCAGCAGATTTGGAAATTTTTAGAGACTGTCGGCTGCTTCACGTACACCCCCTACTGATGGATTTCTGAGAGGCTTATGTGCGAGATCTTCGTCGAATGTACCGCCAGCCGCCACGTAGCCGACATACGTTGGACATTTTTCTTTTTCTTAGTACTTCCAGAGTCGCCTTCAAGTGTAGTGGGATTTCACAAAAAAAAAAAAAAAAAAAAAAAAAAAAAAAAAAAAAAAAAAAAA
>MU628787.1:0-18141 GCA_025688805.1 Aspergillus egyptiacus
AAAAAAAACTAACATAAAGTTCCTAAAATATTTCAGAGCTCTGAAATTATCCGCATGTTCTACTACGAATTCGACGACCTCCTGTCCCCCGAGTACGCCAAAGTCGACCTCTTTCCCCCCTCCCTCCGCGACCAAATCGACGCCACAAACGAATGGACCTACAATGACGTCAACAACGGCGTGTACAAGTCCGGTTTTGCTACAACACAGGAAGCCTACGAGCGTGCCGTGACGACGCTTTTTGCCTCTCTCGACAAGATCGAGTCGCACCTTGCGTCTTCCAACACGCGCTTCTACTTCGGGGATAACATCACGGAAGCAGATATCCGGCTCTTCACGACGGTCATCCGCTTTGACCCGGTCTATGTGCAGCATTTCAAGTGCAATATTCGGGATATTCGCTCTGGTTATCCGGCTATCCATGCCTGGGTGAGAAGGCTTTACTGGGATGTGCCGGCGTTTCGGGACACGACGCAGTTTGAGCATATCAAGAAGCATTATACGAAGAGTCATACGCAGATTAATCAGTTTGCTATTACTCCCGTTGGACCGAAGCCGGATATTCTTCCCAAGGATGAGGAGGTCAGAGCTGTGGCTGCTGTAAAGCAGTAGGCCGTTGAGGACTGAGGTAAAATGTCGCCATCTGATGAAATAATAATAAATAGCTTCACCTTTTAATCAATGCAATGCCGTTCCATATTCCTCTATACACTATATAGTCTATCCTAACAGTACTGACCCTAGATACAGAGGGAAAAAAAAAAAAAAAAAAAAAAAAAAAAAAAAAAAAAAAAAAAAAAAAAAAAAAAAAAAAAAAAAAAAAGAGACAAACGAAGACGTACTTTCCACACTCGCCTGGTCCATTATACAATGTATTTGAAAAGCTGAAAAAGCAAAAACTCCGGAGAATGCTCCGTCGCACGACGCCTCGCCATGCGGATGTATATCTGCTGCATAAAAAGTAACTGTACCAAAACAAATGCCATGTCGGGGAGACAGTGACCCCTGACTGACAGAATAGAAAGGCTACCTAAAGGATAAAATGTTATTATGCTCAAGGGAGGTATCGAGGACGATGTGTGAAAGTAAAGATTTGCTTGTATCCAGCAAACACGGAAAAGCCGCTTGACATCACGCTTAGGCGGTGATGGCGTCAGTTTGAACCGGATTAGTTCAAGGGTATCTCGGTGAAATAGTTCAAAGACCCAACAAAAAGAGAAGTTTTGATATGGTGGAAATAGGCAAGCCGGTCAAGTTGGAAAATGCGTCTTCAAGGCCAAGCAATGTAGCTTTACTTCAGTCCAAGCATTCGCTTCGAGTTTTCATAGACAACATAACTGATAGACACTGCTGGCGCGACCTTGAGCATGTTAGGGGTAAGGCCCTTGTAGAATCCGCGAAGACCTTCGCTTTGGATTGTTTTTCGCGCAACATCGGCAATACTGCTGTAGGTTGTGGGGTGCAAAACAGTGCCTTGGGCCTGCATCCGAGTTCGAAGAACATTCAACGGATAGACGACCGAGGCACTAACACCTCCACTAATAGCACCAATGGCGCCTGTAGTGAAATTGGAGAGAGGAATGTCATCCTCGTGGCAACCATGTAGACGAGCTTTTCGACTGAGAAGTGTACGTTTGAGGTACTCGAATATTGACAAATCAATGGCGGCATAAGGGAACATTCCGATGAGGCCAAGCGGGAGGCCACGGAAAAATCCGTACAAGCCATTTTTATTCCACACCTTTCGAGCAGTAGCTGCAATAAGTTGGTTGCCCTTGAGGCCGCCCTCGACGACTTCGCACTGCATTCGGCTAAGAGGACGATGAGCCAAATAGGGCATGACTGGGACGGGAAATTTATGAACACTTACAATTTCAGGGTGTCAAGGGGATAAACAAAACATCTGCGTCGCCGTTAGATGGGCTCGTCTTCCTAGGCTGGTATGGAAGGCAACGTACTGAGCAACCATTCCTCCAAATCCTCCAGATAGAAATTGTGATGTCGGGCGCAGGCGTTTTGGATCATTGTGGCCTTCAAGACGAGCAAAAGCACGTTTTGCAGACTGTGGCATGTCAGAACAGGTCTAGGTAAGCACAATGCATGGAACGTCTTGACCTCGTAAGCTCCAAACTTTATGGCAGACTCGGGCATAACTTTGACAACATTCAACCCATTGCCTGTCCATGTCAGTGAGGTTCGTCCGTTGACTTTGTGTAACTACGCACCCGCAAATAAACTCCGGATACCTCCAGCCCTCCACAGCTCTTTGACAGCACCAACCAGGGATTTCGAGGCTCTCCCGGCTGCTTTCAGGGGAGCCCCGCTTTTTGCTTCGCTGATGGTGTCGGTTTTCGAGGTCTTCGCAATCAGATAAACCTTCAGACGGTCCAATGGCGCAGTGGCTGTTCTAGACACGGCGCCTGCCATACCACCGGCAATGAAGTAACCTAGTTGAGGAGTATTCTCGGTCAACTTCCGTTCATAATATCGAAAGGACATCCACATGGCGACGGTCCTGGGTATGGGCAGCCACTCTAATTCCAATTCTCCACCACAGGTTGTGGAGCTCGCAAACGCAGGCTGGGGCAGTGATGGCACACCAGATTCGGCATGGGCTGACGGGATAAGGGCTGTCAAAAGGTGTGCTGGGAGGTACAAAAAACTTCTGATGGCCAAAAGAAAACGTCTAAGAAACGAGTGGTCTGTACCTAAACCCTGCAGATCGTTGATGTGGACATCTCCTTCCGGGTTTAGATTTCCCGTGGCCGTGTAGTATGACAGGACGGCGTGCAGATCGAAGGACGAGTATCCGGGAAGGAAAAGGAGGAAATCCCTGCATGACACAAATACATTAGCGAAGCGTTAGTCAAACACCCCGTGAGCGATGCACACCTCCACTCAGAATACGTGATAACTCCGTCGCTATTCGTATCCACGTCGGCGAAAAATTCGTCTAACTTCGCATTTGAGACGGTGACACCAGATCTCGAAAAGGCGGTCTTGAGCTCGCCCTTATCAATCTCCCCGTTCTGATTGTGATCAATGGTCTTGAAAAGCTCCCAGAGCTCAAGCTCGGTACGGTTGACAAAAGCCCGAAACTCTATTAACGTATTAGGTTGATCTAACCACCAGCTGATGCCAACTGCCCCCAGTATCGCGGACAAATCACGGTGCTATTGACGTGTGATCTTACCAGAGAACTCTATGAAGCCGTCTCCATTCGTGTCGACCGACCTGAAGATGTTCCGCAGCATGCTATCGGCATTCTTCAAAGCTAGCAGGGAGAAAGCAACATTAGCACCGTCTGGTTCAGTCAGGTGCTCCCAGTTAAGGCGAAGCACGAGACTAGGTCATGGAGCGGCGCTCACGATGATCGATCTTCCTCAGACCCTTCTTCAGCCCATTGAAATCCAGGTAATCCCGTTCTTTAGCGCCTAAGCGTTTCCAGAGCCTGGCGACTCTTTCGTCGCATTCGGTCTTCGACTCGCCGCCAGCCATATTCGGTTGGAGTAGGATTATGATCGGACACCCGTCATTATTTTCGGGGAGGGGTAAAAGGACGTTCGACTGAGTGGAATCCCCGTTGCAGCAGGGGAATATAGAGGTGGCGATAGCGTGAGCATCGAATCCACAGCCGTCGAGGTATAAAGATGTAGAGGGAAGGCAGATATCGTAGGCCAAGTCTCGAGGCCGATAATCGTCATGAGAAATCCATCAGCAATGATTTGCTTTTCTCCCAAACGGCCGCCGGGAGAAAGGATTTCCCGGGTTGATCCTCAACTAATCCCTTTTCGGGAAATCCTTGCCTGACTTGGACAAATAATTGAGGCCATCACAACATAATAGAATCGTTCATTGCTCCCTTTTATGTGTTAAATTGATGGGGTGTGTGGTCTTACTATATCCCACCTTAGACGCTGTTGGATGTGGTTGTTTCTCGGGAGTTCAAGGTTCCAACTTAGTCTTCAGGGGGATTGCCTTAGCCTCGGGTGCGATCCTTCAACGTTCCTTCCCTCGCCATAATGAGCACAAGTTATAGCCTGAGCTTGAGCAACCTGGAAAGTCTTCTGCATCATGGCTGCTAATTACTGGGCGTCGACTCAGCGCCGGCACTGGTTGTTCACCAGGGAGCGGCTGACGGAGATCCGGGATAGCTTCAGGGAGAAGGACAAAGTTGCGCACTCACAGTTTCCTCTGCCGGATCAGCGGTTGCTCAATATCTATTTCAGCCAGCGTAAGATACGAAGTCATCACCAGTTCTGGAGTCCGAACTAAGTGTGAACAGAGCTCATCAAACTCGGCAAGAGGATGTCAACCAGACAACAAGCGCTTGCTACAGCTCAAGTATATATCAAGAGATACTACACGAAGAACGAAATAAGGAATACGAACCCGTATCTTGTCCTTAGCACTGCATTCTATTTGGCCTGTAAAATGGAGGAGTGCCCTCAGCATATCAGATTCGTCGTCGGTGAGGCTCGAGGTCTCTGGCCAGGTACGAATACTTACAGCCCGAGCATCAATCAGTCACGGCTAATTCAACACCAGAGTTCATAGCTCCAGATGTCTCTAAGATAGGAGAGTGTGAATTCTCTCTAATCTCTGAGATGAATTCGCAGCTTATTGTGCATCATCCGTATCGAACTCTATCAGACCTCCAACCGGAGCTCTCCCTGACATCAGATGAAGTCGCTCTTGCGTGGTCGGTGATCAACGACCACTATCTCACGGATTTGCCGCTACTGTACCCGCCTCATGTCATCGCGGTCATGGCTATCATTGTTGCTGTTGTCTTCAAGCCGAGCAGTCAAACGGCCTTTCATGGCTCTGCGGCACCGATAGCTGGGGCTATGCGAGAAGGTGGGGTGAATATCCTTGCGGCCCTTGGGGATAGAGGTGGAGCAGGGCCTCCTCCCAGGATTCAGAAACTTATCACTTGGCTTGCCGAAAGCGAAGTCGACATCAAAGCAGTCATTGAGTGTACGCAGGAGCTGGTATCCTTGTACGAGGTTTGGGAGCAGTACAGTGAGAAACACTGCAAGGAGCTGCTGGGGAGGATGGTCAAGTCCAAAAACTTAGACAAGTGAAAGCCTTCGACTTCTTTCCTCTTTAATTATCCTCCACACTGAACATGCTGTTTCCTTCCCACTATCTGTAGCATTTCATATTTTCTGGTGCACAAACGGCCGTTCAGAGTTGAATATTCTCGAAGTCTCATACTTCGGAGATATTTTCCACAATACCTCCATGTGGCATGGACCCATTCAGTGCTAGTACATGTCCTGTGCAAATCAAATGTTATCTGCTTTAACATGATTCACCCATCAGATACGAGTTCCGGCACTACTGTGTCTTTGAAACGCTCATGGCTTCCTGCAAGGGCTCATTCCCTTAATTCGCGGGATTGTCTCACACATTGCCCGGGTCTCTGGTCTAGGCCACCAAGTCTAGAGCTTATCCGCCTCTTTTACACGAAGCCTGTCACGCCTGGAAGGTCCCTGTAGATTGGCCATGCATAAACGTGGCGGATGCAACTAGGGAGCAACTAGGGAATCACATAGTGCTTATCATATGGCACTATCAATCACCGCGGTACACACCAGCTGGGACATTGTCCACTACATCCATACATTCTAATATAGCACCGTGCCGTTCATTATTTTCTAAATCTCCATGCAGTATCTCATCGGACAATAATAAAGCTGGGCTGGGAGTTCTGATGCCTCTGGACCCGTACGACAAATATCAAGGTCCGATTAGGCCGAGAGCCTGGCCGAAGAAAACGTAGGTAGGCCACGGGTCGCCCTCGATATGAGCAAAGGACAACGGGGGGGAATTCATATCTCGCCTAGATATCGTTTTAAGAATCTCTTCTCAGAGTTTGAAGCATCTAGGATAGCTGTAGTGGAGCATGCAGGGCGATCTTGCCTTGGAACGCAAGCCGGGCGTGCTTGTGCTGTTTAAGAGAAATCAACAGATTGATTCATTGTCACGACATATCTCTTGGGCTGTCTATAGTCTGCCTCCACCCGAAACAGAGGTGGCGAGTTCCGCCACAAGTCCCAACAACCAGACCTACCAGGCATGTAGTCTGTGGAACCGCATGAGAATAAAATGGAAGTAGGCATGATCCAACTATCATATTTCGTAAGATAGATGTATACCAACGATCCTAAAGTTAACCATCAAGCAATAGGGGCTCCGAACTCATCCATGAGAAACTTGCGAGTTGATATCCAATGCTTGGCATGGGGTATGTTTGATTGGAGTTCTCCATAGCGGAATGCGAGTGCTGTACGGATGGCATTGCTCCCTTGCATATCACTGTCTGAGAATCATCGGGGATAATGATAAAAACAGAATATCTGTCCGAACCGGAGAATACCATTTAGCACTTGATGATGGCAGGATCCCAAGGCTCAAACAACGAAAAGACAGTCAAAGGAGCGAAGCCACGATTGTGGCTTGTGACCTCGGGACCACGGCCGAATCCGAGGATTTGTTTGTGCAGTTGTTGTTTCGTAACGACATTATTATTGATTGACGAGGGATACTATTAGTCGATCAAAATAAACATTGCGGAGAAACAGTCGAGGACCTCAATATCCGGTCAAGCAAGGAACAGAGGCCCGATAACTGGACATCTGAATGATCTGATACGTAGTAGTACGAAGTCACCACATCTGCACTCTGTAACGTTTCAGTAGTCCTGGTGGACATCGCAAGGCTGCCGCTGCTGCTGCTATCACTGTTCAGGAAGTCGGCGCATATCACACCTGGCAAACTCTGCCAGGATGTCGCACGGTTCCATGGAATGCCATGGGGGAGCGTTGGGAGCAAATCACCTGTTTGTTGCAGGTGGGGCTCTGATCATTTGGATGCAAATCACTACCCGCTCTTGGTCGGACTTGGAATTCGCCAGCGCACAGCCCAGTCTGCACGGGCGTCCATGCCACTCTGCCATGTCTATCTTCGGAAACAGTGGTTGCTGCATGCAGTGGAGGTTATCCAAGTCTTTCAAGTCGCGAGGCATCGAGTGCAACTAAAGTACCTAGTGGACATGAACTCGTTAGAAGATGTATGTGACCAATTTATGAGAGCAGACAGCACAGTCTGAGTGCCCATAGGGTAGGTGTTATGTAAATCCATGCTGCCTTACTGGAAATAATAAAGTAAAACTCCAAAATTTGAAAATACGGAGTACGGAGAGCATGATCCAGTCGGTTGCTGGTCCACTTCCCCTTCTCAGCGGGGTCGATTATTGGCCAGAATGTACCATGTTCTCCTGGATTAATATTAAAATGTCCAGGCTAGCAGAAATAGAATTAACCATTCCTTCAGGGCTTCCAAGGCACCCAAGCTCAAGGGGGAGATGATAGACAGAACACCTGGCAGCCTTAAGCGGCTAAGCCGGGACTGAAATCTGATCGTTTCCAACAGCCACCGGGATGGACGGTTGGGAGGAGTCGAACCTTGACTATAATAGGACTGGCGCTTGTGATGGACGTCATTTATTTCCCACTTCGTAGCCGCCCAGTCTGGTCTCAGAAAGCCCAGTCATATTTTGGCCACGGCTCCAAATCTTCCTGTAAATACTCCAGACTACTAGACTACTAGCAGTCGTATCTAGTAGTATCTAGTATCGACTTAGTAAAACGTCCCGTAACGTTCCCACTTAATTTACTGGCAAACTTGCCACAAAGCCGCCGCTGTTGACGATCTGGTTGGGCCCTAGTCTGCTCCTCCGAAAAAGCTGGTGCCAGTGGTGCGTGACCTCAGGCTTGGCTTAGCGCCGACTCTGTGGAACAAGTGCATGCGGAAATTACACCCTGGTAGCCACTCAGGTGAGGCCTTTCAATACCGTATTTACAGAGCTCGCGAAATGGGCCCACCTTCCACACCAACTCAGCCCCAGCAAACTCCCGAGTCGATTTGAATTTTGAAATTACCAACCACGCAGCCCTTCCCCTCTCCTTCGTACCGCCTCTTGAGATCCTTTTCTTTCCCTTCTGTCCCGCCTTCGATTACACTTTGTTCCCCATCCCACACTGCAGTAAATTCAACCCAACCTTCCCGGCGTTCTCTTTCTGTATCCTCCTCGACGTATTTCTATTCTTCCTTCTTTCATCCCCTGCATTATATTATATTCTCCTTCAAGAATATACCCCATCTGTATTCCATCTCCCTCCCTTGTCGATATTTCCTTCCATTCTACAACAAAAGTCCTGCGCTTGTGAAAGTGTTCAACGTCTCGGCTCCTTGCCTTGCATCCACTAGTCTGTTACATTGACAACTTCGACGACTAAACGTATTCGCTTGCTCGTTCTCTACTATTCGGAGCCAATATGTCGACTTTCTTCTACGGACAGCACCATCAGCACCAGCAAGTCGCTCACCACGGCGCCACCGCCCACCTGTCAACGTCAAATAACCATCATGGTGGCCGGTCCCGGAGAGGCCCTAAAATGGCCGCCCAGAATGCTCAGCGTCAGTTCAGAGGTGTCAGGAGTATGAGGGAGTTGGCCGAAGCGCCTGCTGTAACTGCTTTCCGTGCCCGATTTGAAGCTGGGCGGTCTTTCGACTTGGACGACGACCTGGAGTTCTGTCCTAGTCTCCTGACGGAGGACGATGTATGTTTCCACAACCTCAACCAACACCTCTTCCCCTTTCATGAGTGATGAGACTTGAGGAGCCTCTCTCCCATCGGCTTGACTAGAGGACTTGTTATTGACTTCGATCTGCTACAGCTGCACTCAATTCATTCTGCTTCGTCCGATCGTTCTTCTCTCTCCAGCGGGTCGCCCGACACTTCTCCGCTCCAGCACCAGATCCAGCCTGTTCAGCAGGTTACACCGACGATCTCCTTGTCACCCGCTTCTTCCAACACTTACCTCCACTCAGGGGTCGCTGGCGGTCATAATCAAGTGAACTTCCAGCAGCCTTCGGCTGCTCGCACCCGCAAAATCATCCCCATTATCAACCCTAATACTGGGATGACTCTGACCAGCCCGCCCAACTCGATTTCTCCGGGCTCGATGCAGAACGCTCAACGTCGGTGGTAAAGGCTCTGCTCTGGCAAGTCGCATTTACTGGCGAGGAGCATCCCCCGTCCACCCACGACATCCTCTTCTCATTTCGTCCAGCTTCTGCATCATCGGTCTCCCTAACCGCGGGTCATAATATTCACTGTTCCGTTCCTCTTATTCGTTTGACACGACAAACTTATATTTCACGATTACATCAAACTTTCCTTTTCCGATTCACGAATTTCGCGGAACCAAGAAGGATACACTGTTTTGTTTGTATATACACCCTCCGATCACGATTTCCTAGATTGATGCTTTCTTCGACTGTCTGCGAGCGACGGCGCCTGCGATTCGATTTTTGCATTCACCAGCGATACCTCAATTTGTTTCTTCTCCTTTCGGTTAGGGAAAAACCAAAATACCCATTATCGGCCTTGAGGGTTTCTGGCCGCGATGATGTATAGAAAGCGGCGAATTGCAATTTGGGGGCACGGAGTTGTTTCTTGGAGTATTATCGGCGGCTTTGCCAGGTCAGCTTAGCGATTTGCCATTGTTTCTTTGGGGGTTTTGGCCTGGTTACACATTTCGGGTGGGATGGATTTTCATGCGTTATTCAGGATCTAGAAGGCGGGCACGATATACGTCTTGCATTGGTTGGGCTTTGTTAAACTTGCTTTCGGAAGGTTTTCGCTACTTTTTTATAACTTGCATATGTCTTGTCTGACCTTTCTACTTTGTTTCTTTCTTGATTTTATGTATATGGTTTTGGGCGGTGCCACGAGTTCCTATTGTTTTAGGCCCGCTGGCTGTGAATCCATGGATTGGATCAGCGTTCAATTGGTCTCCTACGGGATAGACCTCAGATAAAAAATTGTTTGTTCAATTATTTCCAGATCCAGTATGCTATAGCCCTGACTCGTAGAGAACGAGTTGCTTGGTGTTAGACTCGGCTTGTTCGTGACCTCGAGAGTGTCATTTAGTCCAAACAGCTGAGCCATGAAGACTAGGTGCCTGATTATGGTGTGGTTACTATATTCTGATGTTTGTATTATCTCGTTAACTTGCTGGGATATGCTGTAGTTGGTATCCATATCGTGGCCCACGAAGTTATCGAGCATGGTTCTACAGAAATATATACCCGCTTTCGTGCACCCCCCTGTTCAGCTTCACAGGAACTTCTCTCCACCTGCAGGTGCTAATATCCCCTCAATAGATATGTCCTTGGTCTCAGGGGTAAAGGACCCCGTGGACTATCAAATAAATTAACCTGTTAATTTAACATGTCCTTACGCTGCGTCCAAGGAGAGTAGAGGAACTACCCGGACCATCTGCTACGGGAGATATAGTCCCTGGCGGTACAATCAAGCTTAACTTGCAGTACAAGCTTAAATCACAACTAAGAAAAAGTTTCAACCGAAACCGACTTATCAAATTCAAGACAATATTAATCTTCAAGTTCCTAGGCTCATCCCGACTCTACCTACCTAGTCTTCCCGCGAACTACTACCGGTATACTAGGTACAATCCGCCCCGAAAAGCAATTCAATCCTCCAGAACAACAGACTCAAATGACGAAAAGGATCACCAACCCATTCTCCCGGGAACAATAACCTCGGCAAGATGCAATTGACTTACGAAGCTATCTTTACCTACCTACCTTACCTGTACTAACCTCCCTTAGAGGTAGGTAGGGTACAAGTCCACTTGCAGTGCAGATGAGTATTCATGACGTCACCAACCCATCGCATCGAATACAACAGCTTTGGTTGGCTAAACAAATCGAAGAGTTGTCGCAATGACGCCAGGGAACCTGGGAAGAAGTGCCTAGGTGGGCTCTCAAGTCTCTCATATCTCCCGCTGGAGACATGGGTCAAGCTGGCCTGGTTTTCTTTTCCTTGCCTTCCAGGTTTAAATACTTCCTGGACTTCCTCTTCCTTCGAAGCCATTTTTGACGAACCACTACGCTTGCAACTTAACTTTCCCAATCCATCACTCTAGGTGAGTGAAGACAGCTGTCGACATGGCGTTGGCCCCCCTCCCCTGTTTGTGAGACTGACATGTACCTTTAATGTCAGAACCCGACCTCATACATACCTACTAGGTAGTTCTAGCTACATATACACCGCAAACGCAACAAGATGACCCTCCTCCCTTCCATCCGCGCAACCGCCAGCGCAACCAGCCGGTTTGTTCTGCGTCCAGCTGCCGTCTCAGCTTTCCATACCTCTGCTGCTCGGCCAGGCTTGAAGGAGGGAGACCAGAGTATGTTTTGGTCTTTTTTTCTTTCACTTTCTCAATTAAAAAGACAGGTATTGACGATGTCGATACAGGCCGCGATCAGATCAACAATGTCTACGAGGAGGAAAAGCAGGGTAATGTGAAGCGTCAGAAGGAGGGCCAGGGGAAGTGGAACCAGAATCTTGCCAGTAACAGCGAGGCTTCGGTATGTTGTATCTTACCTATACTTGTTGCGATTTGGTGCACAGTCGTAGGTGCTAATGGTTATATACAGGTCAAAGCTGATAGGGGAGAGATTGAGAACAAGGAGAGCTTCGTTGACTTGCAAGACCGGACGAAGAATGAGGCTAACAAGTCGTGAAGGGTGATTTGGGATAAGCTGTGCTGTCCCTCAGTTGGGTTATTTATATTATCTGGTCTGCAATTGTATTTTAAAAGACGGCTTTTACAAATCGATCAAACTCAAATTGATATCTTGTGCTGTTCTCGTTAGAGTACTCTTCCCAAGAGTATGTATATAGGGTCGTACTATCGAAGTAAGCTGCGTGTAAAAGGCGAAACCCCCCAACGCCTTCGTAGACCAAAGAGGCCCGGTCTCATCGGTCAACGAACAGTGAGTCTAGCTCATCAGAAGTATCATAACGCCGTGACGCCGCGAGCAGATATAAAGAAGCCTGTAAGACTGAGCGGATGTGATTATGATTTGTGAACGCCTCATTTCAGAAGGACGATCAGGATAACCAGCAAAATAATCAACCCGATGATCGTCATCATACTCCAGTTCTCACCAGCACGTCTCCGAATCTTGTCAATCCGCCGCCTCGCATTGTCCAGCCTGCTCTGATGCCGCTCGACATCCCCATCCATGCCGTCCAACAGCGCCACATGGCCATCAAGCTCATCCCCAATCTGGATGCTCAGCTGATGCTGCCTTCCAATCGACTCACCCAACCGATCAAGTTGCTCATCCTGATCCCGCATAACCTGCTCGTGATGATCGTAGACCTGCTCATTTGACATACCCGAAGTATTCACGCGATCCGGCGACGGCTCGTCGCGGTACGGCTGGAACAGATTCCTCCGGTTGAGATCGTCTTCAGCGGCCGCGGAGTCGTCCATGAAGCGCACTGATTTGGACGACGGATGCTGCGGAACAGGCTGCATGAGGTCTGGAGAGGAGCTTTTAACGTTTGTGAACTGCGGCGACTGTGTCGGCGAGCGGGATGGGTCGGGGCCGCGGAATTGAGACGACAGTTCGCTGTACTGTGACCGTAGGTGGACCAGTTGGTCTTTGAGATCGGCTGCCCCGTCATCGTCGGATCCTTCTAGCCGCGTAACTTCTGATTCGACAGCCTCGATGCCTTCGCGGAGGGAGTCGAGGGAGCGAGAGATTTCCCCATCTTGGCTGTTGGGTTCGAGACTTAGTGATATCGCTCGTTGTCGCTCGAGGAGGGAGAGCTTGATGTGATCGGCGAGGAGGAAAAGCTGAGACGGGTTCGGCATTGCGAGATGATGTGATGGATGATGTCGCGGCGTCTAACGAGGAAGAGGAGGAGATGTGGAAGTCGGATGTTGGAATCTGGAAGATGATGGCAACTGCAGTGCGGAGGGGGTAGTCAGCGCTAAGATCGCAAGCGGAGGATGGGCCGAGGCGAGTCGAGGAATGTGTGGAAGTTGTCAATAGGACCACTATCTACTCGTAGACTAGCAGTAGGAGGCTAGGCTTGGGATTCAACAAGTGCGATAGTTTTTTTATTTTCAGCCTCTATGCAGGATGCATATTGATCAACTGGTTGTCTCAAAAGATTCGTTGTTCTCTGCGCCCGGTTGCACCAGGCAGCGACGGCGTCTGTTTCTTCCAAGACAGCTAGTAGACTACTTTCTTGTGTCGTTTTACTGTTGGAATAAGATCATTAGCCACGTAGTGTACACCAGAGATCCATTATTGGTGAAGGTGTCTCCGGCCGGGAGGGCGACTGATCTGATCTGCCGCTTCTCCATCTTCGGATTGTACCCATCCATCCAACTCCCCGCAATGCCCGCCGAACATTCCATTGAGTGACGCTAATAGGACAGGCTCACTGCAGCCAAGACATGCTGTGCTGACCTGTACCATTAGTCATGACCCTCCCATTCCCATTCCCACTTCCATTCCCAATCCCGATCTACTTCCGCTCGTCCTCAACCACTCGCCTTCCTCGAAAACGCACCTTTGATCGCCAACCCCAAGTCACTTTATCTCCTTCCTCCACTTTAGCCACCGTGTAACCCTCATGGGTTGTCGCTCGAAGCTATTGTCTTACCCGCCCAACCCCGCCATACCACAACGGACGATCCCTTGAAATATCTCTCCCCTTCCCGCAGGGGAGTTCATTGTCTCTATGACATATTCCGCTTAAGCAAAAACATTTCTCTCACATCAGCATGAAGCTCGAGCAATTCATCGCGATGGAGGCAGTTGGCGAAGAGGACTCTGCCCTTGATCTGCGTGGGCTGGAGTACACCTCCAGCTACGACGACCATCTCATGTGCCCGATCTGTCATTGTCCGTTCATTCGACCAGTGCGCATTGGATGCGACCACGTCTTTTGCCAGGCCTGTCTGAGCACTGCCATCAGGAGCTTCACCGCCGGTCGAGACGACTTCACCTGTCCCACGTGCCGGACCCCGACGAGAGATGTATATCTGAATGTTCCTCGAATCCTGACAAACATGTGTGATGAGATTCCGGTACGGTGTCCGTATTCGAGCGAAGGGTGCAAGGAGATTGTCCCCAGGGGACATATCCAATCTCATGCGGACAAATACTGTGGGTATAAGTTGGTGGACTGTCCCGTTGCGTCTTGCGAGAAGCGGACTCGCAAGAAGGACCTCAGCCCGGATAATAAATGCCTGCATGAACTTCACAAGTGCCTGCGCTGTGAAGCTAGCATTATGGAACAGGATTATGAGGTAAGCTGCAGAGCACCGATAATCGCAATGAGAGTCTAACATGCAGTTCCCAGGAGCATCTAAAAGAGCTATGCCCCAGCCTCGAAACCACCTGTCCAAACTGCCAAATCACGGTTTTCCGAAAAGCCCTGCGAGAACACATCGATGACTGCCCCGAGACAATCCACTCCTGCGCCGCCTCGCAATACGGTTGCCCCGCCAAACTGAAGCGCGCAGAGCTAGCAACCCATGAACAAACCTGCACCCTCATCGCAATAGGCCCCTACTTTGAAGCGCAGAATGCCCGCCTCGACTCCATGGAAATCACAATCCGCCACCTCCAGCAGCGCAATGAGATCTTCGAGGACGGCCTCGCCTCAATCCGCTCCACCCTCGTTGAATCCTCCCGCGCCTTTCCCGCCCACCACGAAAACCCCTCGTCTTCCTCGTCCGACCTAACCGACCACCCCGCAAGAAATCCCAGAACACCACCTGACGCCGACACCTCCACAACCTTCTCAAACGCAACGACATACCTCCTCTCCCTGCACGAATCCCTCCGCGAAGAGGTCGCGCAGCTCTCGCACGCAATCACAGACCTAGATGCGCGCGCCAGCATGGCGATCATGAACGAGTGTCTCCGGCTGAAGGAAGACATGGCACACACGAATGCTGCCGTGAACAGTGTGCGTATGCAGGTTCAATGGCTTATGAACCCGCGTCTCCATCAGGGCCAACGGGCTGCGTCCGGGCAGAGTGACAATGACTCGAGGACGGGGACCGCAACAGGGCCGAGTGGGAGTAGTAATTCGCCTGGTCTGTTGAGGGTACGGAGGTTGAGTGATACCGGGAGGGAGGGGACGAAACTATGATTGACTGGATATTCATATGTTTGGACGGGACGAGTTATGAATGAATTAGTATTATACCATTATTATACCATATAGAGCTTACCTTCCGAGGCAGACCGTGCTGTGCGGCGCTTGTGCATTGCATACCTTGCATCAGATTATCAATTCCACCACATCTTTACTTCAACAAAACCACAGTAAGGGTAGCTACCTGACCTGTACAGAAACTACTACTACTTAGCATCTCCAAGTCACTTCACATTCCATTCCGTTACTCATACTACCTAGTAGATCACTACAATAAAATGGAAGAAGAGCTGATCTAGACATGAACCTGCTGTATCTGTACATCTCCATTTCAAACCCATACACCTCCGCCACAGACATGTCAAATCCACAAAGCTTCACTGTGCGACCTCGCTCCACATTATAATGACTACCATAGCAACCATAGCAGATCTTATGTCTAATAACCATAGCCTCCGTAGCCCCCGTTCCCGTTCCCGCCGTGACCGTCATGACCGTCGTGACCACCGTGTCCATATCCCTGTCCAGGCGGATAGCCAGGTCCGTGACCTTGTTCATGTCCATACTGACCGGGGTAAGGAGGCTGATGGCCATGACTGTAACCGTAGTCATGGAATGGTGGTGGTGGTTGGCCATATCCAGGGTCGGGTTGATGGTGTCCGTGCCCGTGTCCGTAATCATATGGCTGATGCTGGGGTGGTGGAGGGTGGCTGTAGTTTCCGTAGGATGGAGCGCCGTAGCCTCCTGGTTGATGATGTGGTGGAGGGAGAGTGTGGGAAGCATATCCTTGATGGTGCAATGGAGGCGGGGTGGGGTGGTGCTGAGGCTGGGAGTGCTGGTCGTATTGATATTGGGGTTGAGGCTGAGGCTGAGGCTGAGGGCTACCACTGTCATCCTTCTCCCTTGTTGAGCTCGAGCCACCAAGACCGAAACTCGATAGTTTACTTCCGAGCTTGTCGATTGCTGACATCCCGGGGATCCCGGGGGGGATGGGAAGGCTGCCTAGTTGACCGGAAAGCTTGTCCCATGGGAGCTGCGAACCTGAGCCAGACCCAGAGTTGGAGTTCTGCGGAGGGGGTGTAGCTGTGTTCAGTTGAGGCTTCTGGTAGGGTGGGTGCGGACCGTGGCTGTGGCCGAGCGACGTGCCTCCCAGAGCAGGGAATCCAGTATGGGGCTCTGCGTGAGAATGGCCGACCACGCCGCCGTTGTTCAGTCCCGACTTAACGCCTTCGGCGCTGAGAATGTCATTGAGTTTGGCTCCTCGGTCTGGCATGACATTTACCCAGGATTCGACAGCCTCGTACATGTTGCGGTGGGCTTCATTGCGCGGATTTCGGAGCGCAGGGTGATGGAATACCATGAGGCAGGCGCGCAGCACCTGGTCGTCTGGGGTATCGAGGTCATCCCAGGCGCGAATGACGCGAGGAACCACATACTTCACAATAGCAGAAGCGACGTGTCCAGCTGGTTCGTTTAGAATGTTGGAAAAGTGGTCTTTCGAGAGCATGGAGTGCGTCGGGTCGGTGCAATGCGGGTTGGTCCAGGGTTCATACTGATGCTTCCCGGACGAATCGATAACGGCAGCCGAACCGGCATGCAAAGATTGGGAGGCGGCATTGATGATGGGACGGATGAATGGCGCCAATAGAGACATGACGAAGACGGTCAGTGTTTCGCTGATTTTCTCGAAAAGCGCTTCCAAGCCCGGAATCTTTTCAATGATCGAGGAGACCTTGCGGACGACCTTGTCACGGAACTCAAGGATGGGATAGATCTTGGCGACGGTTTCTGCTGGGTTGAAGTCCGGCATGCCAGGCAACCCGGTAGGCTTGCCGTCGGTTGGTGGCGGGCTTGCTCTACTCTGCTCGTAGCCGCGGCTGCGCTCCGAGTCGTCGGCTAACGAACGGGTGAGCTCCTGAAACGCATAACCAGTTCGCGTGCCTCTACTGTTGTTTGAAGCCTGCTGGGCCTCCGAGGAATGCTCCAGTGTCTCTGCTTCAGTAGCCAAGTCACTACATCCTGGTACCTTCTGCAAGAGACTGGTCAAGGCGTTGAGGGAGTTCGCCGACGAACTCGACTGAGCGTCTCCGAGGGCACTGTCCATCTCGTTAATCTCCGATTGAGTGAAATGATCCGTAGCCTCTCCAAGGACAGAATGGAAGAAGTCAACCATGCCAAAAGTTCCCGTCACCAGCGGATAGGCACGTTCACCACGGATATCCATCTGCGTCTGGGTCCCAGTGTGCGGAAACACATTACGGAAACCCATCTCGCGAAGCGCAAGCTCAATGTAGTTCGTGTGCGCGGCGAAATCCTCCAGGGTATGCAGAGCTTGGCCTAGGTAACGTAGTGCCTCGCACAGATCCTCCTCCTTGCCTTTGCGCCCCCCGCCGCTGGTGTAGAGCCTACCATAGTGGATACAATGAGCCAGACTATACCTGACGTATCCCGCACTTGTGGCCCAGTCTCCTTTTTCATTGGCGATATAGTTCTTCATCCCAGTTTCCGGGTCAATCTCAAGTTCGATCTGTCGGATAGGGCCCCGCAGGCGCGCATCGTACAGGCGCGCATCCTCGTTGTCGGCGTAGTCTTTCGGGTTACTGCAACATCAATCAGCCCAATATCCAGACACGACAAAAACCTCAAGCGCTACTAACTCAATATGTTCCTCAGGCCGATAAACACCGAGCCTTTCAGCAGTGACCTCATACTCCCCCGTCGCATATCCAAACGAGAGGAACGAAAGGATCCAAACCAGGATGCGAATCGTATCGGCGGGGAGACCCTTAAGAGTACCGACGTCCATAGCCTGGGAACTGTTAAAGCGTCAGCAATAGGTGCAAGTGCGCCGCACCAGCGTAGAATCCATCAACTCACTAATCCCGCAGCCAGTTCCCGAAGTAAACCCGCTTGATCATATTGGAGGTCCATTTGTGGCCCTTGATAAACGCAAGTGCCTTGAGCGTATCTTCGATATCGCCATGGCGCCAGTTTTTACCTTCGACCTTTGAAATCGATGCAATGTCTGATTACTTGTTAGGGGCTTTTGTTTTGTTTTTTTTTTTTTT
>MU628788.1:0-18063 GCA_025688805.1 Aspergillus egyptiacus
GGCGTTCAGCCATTATCCGGCAGATGGTAGCGTCGCGGCACTGCCTGGTCAGACAGCCGCAAAAACCAATTATCTGAATCAACGGTTCCTCTCGTCGCTCTGTTAGTCTGATATATATATCTCACTTTGGGTGTAGATAGTAGCTGTACAGGCCGCTTCGGCTGGTCGATGTCATCGACCACCAAGGCCTTAGCATCTAAGCAGACCTGCCTCACTCGTAGCTATCAGCAGGCAACAAGGGAGTATTGATGACCTGAGGAAGGATATGAAACTTTGGGGCCATCGACCAGCTCGAATGCTCGGTACTTCTCCCCTCCAGTCTACCGGATGGAGTACTATCACACAAATATACATTTTTTACGTACCCCTTATGTGTATTGAGTAGGAATTTGAAATCCCCGTCCACCTATTAGAGCGCACACCCTTGCTAAGACCTCTACTTTCATTATTTCAATCTTCTCAACCTTGAAACTACTTACCAGAGCTCTGGCAACTTTCCTCGCAGGTGAGGTTGGGAGACTGACAAATAAGTAAATGTCGCCACCGACGCTACCCAGGTCGACGTTACGCTTGCTGAATGTCTCCACTACAGCAAACTGACGAAGCTATGTGCTTTCTCTATGGTACACCTCTTTAGACGGGAATGAACCTAGGCCGTCAAACTCAATGGTTTCCTGGCAGGGGTCCTCAGGCCATTGTCTAGTCTCCACTCGAGGCATCCGGAGGTTCGATCATGGGCGATAGTGCTCGCGTTAGAGCTAGAGGAAAGTCTGCAGATCTCGTCGGGTCGTTTTGGAGGGTTGGAAACTACAGGAAGACAATGGCGAGGAAACAAGCAAAGAAGACGGGGCTTCGTGCCTCAGCTTGAGTGTTCAACGGGCCGTTCTACTGAGATGTATTGATACTACGGAGGTCCGGATGGAGCACCATTGTGGTTTTGTACCTAGATATATCTGCACGGGACTTCGGCCACCAGCAGCTCATGCATTCGATGGCTCGCAGCCTTGAACTACCAGAGCCCTGGCAGGACAATTAGAACGGCTCCCTTACCTCGAGAAGGTCGGACGCGGCAGTTGTGGCCTTCTCGACATAGTGGTGAGTCGAACAGCCTGAGGGATCCGTTGAGTCGTCGAGGATCGGTACTGCAGCCATTCGAATCTATTGAATAAGATAGTATTGCATTCTGTTGTTAGCAGGCTACGTGATTGCTGCACGCATACTTTTGTGGCCGAATTGTACACAAGACGGCAATGTTCTATGCTCATAACAGGTGGTATTATACAGAATGTGCTTGATTTCTGGGTCCCTGGGTACACCAGACGGGCACGTTTCTACGGCTGGAAGGAGAATGGATCCTATTTCTACTCTAAGCAAGGAACTTCTGCACAGCGCTCCCGATGTTCTTCAAATCCAACAGGAATGTGTCGTGCCCGAATAGCGACAAGTCTTCGCCGAGTTCCAAATGTTCCACACTGCGGTTTCCTGCGTGCACGAGGGTCTGTGCAATCTCACGTTGTTGCCACGCAGGGAAAAGGATGTCACTTGCAACACCGATCACGAGCACTGGGTGGTCTTTCAGTGGTGCGAGCCCGGCGACAAGGTCTTTCGGAGGAGTCGAAGGGTCAGGGTCGGATCCAGCGGCGGATTGTTCGGTCGATGGTGTGGAGGCGGAGGGCTGCTCTTGGTAGGGTTGGTCGGGAAGCGTGAGACTGCAGGACACGTTGTGGTGGTTATCCATGCCGTTCGAAATCCTGGCTTGATACTCTGCCCGTTGTTTCTTCATGGCCAGCTGGTGAGTCAAGCCCAGGTCGAACAGGTCCATCGCCTTTGAAATGTAGAGGAGGCTGTTAGGGTCGTATTCCAGTGAGAATTTCTCGCCAGCGTGGTCGAGATATGTCTCGATCAGGAAGTCAGGGCAGAGCGCCGGTTGTTTGCTCGGATCAGCACGTTTGCGCCCAAAGCGTTTCTCCCACTCGGGCCCGCTGCGGTATGTGACGGTGGCAATCTCTCGTGCGAGCTTCATACCGGAATGTGGTGGAATAGAGTCGTAGTAAAAGCCCCGAGCCCAGTTCGGGTCCATCATCAGCACTTGCCGCTGGGTATGTCGCATCGCAATGCTGTACGGGTGACTTCGCGCACATCCACTGATTGTCACGATCTTCCCAACACGTTCCGGAAAAAGGACTCCGGCCGCAAGACTCTGCATGCCGCCCATACTGGAACCGACCGACGCATAAAGCTTATGCACACCAAGGTGATCGAGGAGGCGGAATTGAGCTCGGACCATGTCTTCGATCGTCAGGATAGGGAAACGTGTAGCGTACTTATTGCCGTCTGAGGGGTCGGTCGAAGACGGGCCGGTGCTGCCGTAACATCCTCCAATGACATTGGTACAGATCATAAAGTACTTGTCCGTATCCAAAGGTTTGCCAGGCCCGATGAACTTCTCCCACCACCCCGGTTTTTGGTTCGCTTCCGTACTGTGCGCGTGGCTCGATGCGGAAAGGCCCGTGTGTAACAAAATGACGTTGTTCTTGTCCGGATTAATGCGACCCCATGTTTCGTACGCGATATCGAATTCGGGAAGCAGGCCGCCCCAATCTAGTAGCAGGGGCTCCTCGCTGTGGAACCGTTCATGCTGGCCGGTGGTGTAAGAGGGCTCGGGTCCTGACTGAAGAGAGCGGGCGGAAAGGAGCGCGGACTTTGCCTCCTGGGCGTCGAGGCAAGGGAAGGAGAGGGCGGGGTTGGAGGAATCTCGGGGTGACGGCGTGGGAGGGGTAGATGCCGATGACCGGAAGCGAGGGTAGCCAAATGTCCTGCAGCTAACGGACGTGGAAGATGTAAGAGGGTGGGATGGATGGAATCGTCTGCCCGAGGCTGCTTCGAACGACCGGGGGACAACACGGACCAGGCCGCGCATGATGAGAGGACTGAGGAACAGGAATTAAATTGGATCAATGAACACGGAATGGAAAAGACGATAAGTTTAGCTAGTGACTGTTGAGATCGCAAAAGAACCTCCGCGGCGCGGTCCGGAACTACAATATTCCGCGATGGCGTCATCTGCAACTGTTCCCGTCGGAGGAGCGCAATCAGGTAGACATTGACCTAGGTACAGTGCCGCAGTACACGAAGCTACACTTTCAGACTATTGTCCGTCTTCTCCTCCACGCTCGGTGAGCCCGACTTATCCTCTCCAAGCGGACATACCCCGTCCAGTTCCGGCCGATCGCCGAACGTCCCGAAGTGATCTATATCATCCACAGCCAACTTCTGCGGCATTGGCCACCACCAATCCAGGGCAATGTAGATCAACCCCGAGGAAGCACACCCCAAGAACCAGGCAAGTTGGTACAATCTCGTCCATACAGCCCAGATCTCCCCCGGCGCCATGGCCCGTTGCGCGAGACCAGGGACCAAGTACCAGACTCCGAGTATCCAGGCTACACCAGCGCGCCAGTTCCACCCTCTCCAGTACCAATATATGCTGCTGGGCGTGGATCCATACATGTCGGTGAGTTTCATAGTTGTCCGGCGGAGGAGGAAGTAATCGGCATACATGATGCCCATGAGCGGGCCGAGGAAGATGTTGAACGAGCCCACGACGGTGAGGAAGTTCGTGGCACTGTTGAGTAGCGACCACGGTTGGAGAATGAAGACGAAAGCGATTGTGAAATAACCTCCTCGGCGGACGGTAAACCAGCGGGGTAGAAGGGCGGCTAGATCGATTCCGGCAACGACGAGATTGGAGGCAACAACCATGCCAAACTGGGAGAACATGAAGGCGGTGCTGGCAAACGCAACGCCCGCCCTTGCGCCACGGTTATCCTCGTGCCGACGGACCGCGTCGAGGAAGTCGTATGGGTTCCAGAGGAGCTCGCGTTCCTCAGGATAGATGGTAGTGGCACATGAGGTGCAGATGATGCCGATGCACGCGACGATGATTGTGCCGAGCGGTACCATGACCAGTTGCGCCAAGACTTGGTCTCCTTGTTTGCGGGCGTACCTAGTATAGTCGGACTGGGACCACATATGCGTCGCGATACTGCCAATATTCGCTGTGATGGCAGAAACGAAGGCCCAGCCAAGGGCAGAGCCTGTCGCGGGTTCGACACCTGCAAGGCGACTGGGGTTATGGATCAGTGCTCCGGCCCCATCGGCCCGGACGGTCGACCAGATGAGGAGGGTGAGAACAGTGGTTCCGACGGTGACCGAGGCGATCATAAATGGTTTCTTGTAGTTTTCAGGACTGAACCAGACAAGCGGGAGACATAGGACGAAGTATAGGACAAAAGCGACCATGTCGTAGACTTTCATCGATCCCCCTGCGAGATCGCCGTCGAGATTGAGTAACGAGGGTCAGATGCATGTCAACAGGACCTTGAGGCACTGGCTGCCGTACCAGGTGTTTGTTGCGGTCCATACAAAGGAGAGGAAAACACGAATTGCCTACCATCGGTTAGAAGTTTGTTCGCGCAAGCCCTGTGCCTAGAAAGTACCATAGGAAACAAGTACCCCCAAATTCCCCAGTTCTGTTTCATCCAGATGGGAAACCCGACATGCCATTTCGCGCCAGGGTGTCCACCGGCGACGCAAAGTAGCCCTACAAAAGTGTGGGCGATGATGATGGCGAGCATGGCTTGCTGAGGACTGTTATTAGTCAAGGGCACCAACCAGTGCAGTGAGTGAGAATTTACCCAAACATTAAGGCCAAGTGAAATCAGCGAAGACCCAGTGGTCCATCCTCCCACGTTGAAGGAACCCGTAACCATCCAGAGGCCAACAAAGTGCCATGGTCCGTATGGGCGCCGGGCAGGCGGCAATGGGCGCGTGTCTTTGTTCACATAAATGTCCACTTGTACATCTGTGTCCCTGTCCACCTCGAGCTTGCTAAAAACTCGAGTGATTAAGGGCGATTTGCTTGCCATGTTGAACGTAACCTCGCGTAGGGGAAAGAGGGTCTGGTGGACTGGATGAGAGGAGATATTTATATGATGGTGATACGGGTATCCTCGCCGCCCGTGACATTGGAGAGTCAGGCTCGCCAGGCTCGTGAAAACATATCGCGGTAGGAGTATATCTCGAGCTTGAAAGGCACGCAGAACTGTCTGGATACCATTCAGAAACAGGTAAAATCCCCGGCTTCTGAGGCCCGGGCAATCTGGGCCTATTCCATGTTGGAGACGTAACCATATGTCAACCAATCAATTAGCTAAGAACGGCGGGCTTGTTTGGCAGTTCAGCAGTTCAGCCGCGATATCAGGCCTTATCACAGAGATAAGCAGTGCTGAAATCTCCAATTGTTCGTGGAAACTAATGATAACAGTGTAAGCTAACCAATGACAAAGGCGTCATACTGCTTTGAGAATAGCATCCAAGGCAGTCATGGGCTGTCACAGGGTTATCTTGTGCACCCTGTACCAGTTCAGCAGCTCTGCCTGAAGTGCCCCAGCCTATAATCATTAGAAACGCTTGATATGGAAGACGGAAGCTCAATTCCTCGTCCATAAATATACTTCGAACTCATGTCTAAAGGGGACACGCCATTCATCAACAAAGGAAACAGCCACGAATAAAAAAGCAGGCCGGTAAACATGTCCCGTACTACAACAACTGTCGACGTCAACCATCCACAGTCTCTAAAGACAGTGACTTTGATGAATGGGAAAACATTCTCCTTCAAGTCAAACAGCTCCACGACACTCGAGAAGATTCCTGTAATCAACGCCGCCAGGATATGGAGCGAGTCTCTCGACGATCGCAAGGCGGTTGCCGAAGAGGTTAGACAGGCTTCGCGGAATATCGGCTTTTTCTACCTGGTGAACCATGTATGCTTGCGCGCCTCGTTGATGCCATGGCTAGCAAATTGACGTGCCCTGACAATAGGGAATCGATGAGTCCTACGCCCAAGCGACCTTTGAACAAGCCAAGCGATTTTTCGCCCTTCCGGAAGAGAGGAAGATGGAGGTCTTCACGGGGCTGGTTCCGAATGAGTATGTCGGATTCCATCCCATGGAGTGTTACAACCGAAACGGCTGGAAACATCAAGGTGCGATGGCTATGCTTCAAAATGTTCGTCAAATATCGACTGACCATATCACAGATTTGAGCGAAGCATTCAACTGGTCCTATGACCCAAGAGAGGACCCCGAAGCAGCTGAAGGAGTTGAGCCAACAGTGAGTCTCTGGCCATCAGACCTGCCTGGCTTTAGGGAAACTCTGTATGCGTACCATGGTCAGCTGCTGCGGCTAGCTCGCCGGCTGACTCGGATCTTCGCACTCGCACTCCATCTGCCTGAAGACGCTTTTGACCACTATGTCCGGCGACCCGAAGCGGGCATGCGCATTTTCCACTACCCTCAGCAGAAGCACTCAGTGGACGACCAAAACGGCATCGGTGCGCATACGGATGTGGAATGCTTTACGATCGTCACCCAGGATGCAAGCGGGGGACTGGAGGTTCTTGGGAAAAATGGGCATTGGATCAAGGCAGAGCCGATTTCGGGTTCGTTCGTGGTAAACATCGCAGATTGTTTCATGCGACAGACAAATGATTTCTTCGTCTCCACGGTGCATCGTGTCATCAACAAGAGCGGCCACGAGAGATATTCTGCCCCATTCTTCTTCGGCTTTGACCGGCAAAAGCTGTTGGAGCCTATCCCAACCTGTGTGAGTGATGATAACCCGATGAAATATCCAATCGTGACGGGAGGAGAGTATTATGAGTGGAGGACAAACAAGCAGAAGAGGACGAATGTACATAACTCTAAGCCTGTGTAGACTTCGAAAGAGAAAACGTCGAAGTCGCAATAGTCCCTTCGCTTGAACAGTGTGATTGGAATAGAGTCACGGGAAAGCGGGGTATAACCAGGTGAAGTCAGTAAGAGGACCGTTAGGGAAGACAGCGTGCTCGCCCATCGGGCTGGTAAGGTGAAACGCTTCGTGTGGCATCCAATGGAACATCCCGTCTGCGCTGGAGCCATCGATTTCTGCGGTCATCTTGGGCTTTGAGGCGTACAGTTCTTCCACTTCCGTTAATAATACATTCAGTCGACCCCGAGCAGCGCTGGCGATAGTGCTTTGCCCTGTGAAAACCCCAAGGAGATCTATGATGGAATGGGTAACATTCTGGACCTGGACGTAATGATCTGGTGGGAGCTGATGCTTTTTAGCTATGCCGACGAGAACGTGACCCACACCTGCCACCTGTTGGATGAGAGGAGACCCTGTGGCACGAATGTACTCATGGGGAATGGTTTTTATGCTGGCTATAAGTTCACCGGCGACCCCGCAAGCGAGAAGCGGATCGCCCTTACTAGACATGAAGGATAGGAGCCTTGCCAGGTATATAGTGCAGATAATGTTTGGGGCTTGAAAACCACAACGATTTCTCCCGCTATCGTCTGACCGCGACGCAGGCGTGACGAACTGCGGTAGTAGATGCTCTTGGATCTGAGCAAGTCGCGTCATAATTGCTGCAGGGTCTGAGCCAGCCTGTCGTCCTAAAATTGGACGGCCAGGACTATGCTTCGTTCGCAAGTCGGAAATGGCGTGCTCGAGGATGCGGTACAGATCGGTGGTCGTATTCCATCCTATAAACCAGTCTTCGTACTGACCATTTCTACCGGGAATAAACGCAGGATGGTGAGCGCCCTTGGGATAGTCAACCCCACACCGACTTTCTGGTGAACGGATGATGTTGCCTAACACACATGCCGTGTGAACTTCGAGCCGGTAAATGGACCACCAGAGCCGCCGCCGGACCTCCCTCTCGCAATCCGAAATGGCTGCTGGCCAGCGTGACTCGTCCAGCATATTGAGCTGAGCACATACACCGTGGCACAACCCAAGGTACTTATGAAGCATGGCGTTGTTGCCGGTTTGCGCTCCGAGTAAGGCTAGCAAAGTGTAGGATCGCACCAGACTCAGGTCAGATTTCTCAAGATCAACCGGGACAAGACCGGTAGCTTCAGCGATATAGGATTCCCGCAAGCTTTTCCTCTGCGGGGCGTCGATATTGTCGTTGAAGAGGGCGCCGTCACCAACATGCTGGGCGCTCAAGGCACAAAGACACATCAGACTCATGAAATCGGAATCATGATGGGGAAATGAACCATCTCTCCAGCCCACCCAGAGCTCACGCTCGCAGAACAGCGGGAAGCTACCATGCCGTTAGACAACTGCTCGGTAGACCAAAGCAAAGAGAATACCGACTTGGGATGGATGCTGTCGAGGTAGACGTCGAGGAGTAGTGTTATTGTACGTCTATCAGCCAGTGCTGGCGCCGCGTTTCGGGCCAAAGTAGTTCCCAGAGGGGGGCCGCTAGTTCCAGGAGCCGATGCCTGAAAGCCAGAGGGTGGCGCTTCTTTGCGTCCTCCGCGTGGTTTGGTTCCTCGTTTCTTCGGCTGCCGTTTCCTCGTACACTCTTGTCCGTATTCAAGACAGGTCAGGCATGGAAAGGTCTGAGGGCCCACTTTACACTTAAGTCCTCTGCGATGACAAAAATCGCAGGCTTGTGTGACACGCTTCGATTTGACCTTTGTAGGGAACATGGTGGGGGACGAGCTACCTAGTACTAGGTAGATAACGAAGTACGGTGGAGTTGAGTTGCCAGTAACAGAGGGCGCTGGAGCTGGCTGAAGCCAGGATGACTAATTTGCGGAGCGAAGCGATGCATCTTGAAAGGTCATATGGATACTATACCTACTTAGTACCTAGGTAAGTGCTGTTGACAACTTTGGAGGTGGCTCAGGAAAATAGTTGACCCGAAGGGAAAAACGGGGAAGGAAAGCAAGAACACTTGTGTCTACCTACCATGCATGTTATAGAGGAGAAGAGACAATAACAACGTTCTTGTTATCAGTTTGATCGGGTTTAGAATTCATTTCAAAGGTCCTCTTAAGTTGAGGAGCCTAGGTTGCGTCGCTATCGCAACGCAACACCTTAGTCGTACAGGCTACGGGTATTTTACCTAGTTACTACCTATGCTTATGTAACCAGCTGGGGAGTCTACTAACTAGTCGGAGCCGATCGCTTTGTCCTGTTCAAAGCCACGAGTCCCGTTTGCCAGGGAAAAGCCGCTGTTATCGAAATGACGGAGAGGCTGTTCAAGAGCTGCAGAAGATGCAGGAAGCAGAAAGTTCGCTGCGATGCCCGCACGCGGATGCCCTGCTCGCGATGCCACGCCGGTGGATATGAGCATGAGTGTGTCCTGGATACAATCCGCCCGCGAAGGCAGGTAAACGGACCGACTCGGTGGGTTGCAACATTCATTGCTGGACTATACTTAGAACGCTAACCTGGATAGCCCCCGCAGCGGACTGAGTGCCGGTTCTGCCGCAAGTCCAAGAAGCAATCTGCCGGTGACGGGCAGTCACCTGGAAAGCCTCGAACTACAACGGTTTAGTCCGCGGGATATGATGGCCCCGCAGTCGGTCATGCATTCGCTGTCGGTGAATCTCGATGAGAGCTCTCCAATCTTCATGGGGGAGTCTGATGTGGCGGATTTCAAAGGTGACATTATCTCCCGAGGCATTATCAGCGACGAGGACGCAAGATGCATTTACGAGAGGTAGGGACCCTGTTGATCACAGAGGCACAATGGCTGACGTGACCCAGATTCATGAATTGCAGCAAGAACTTTCTTCCTCTGTTTGACCCTGTTCGAGATACGTTTGACTCCATCCGTTCACGATCGTTGTTCTGCTTCACGGTTATCGTCTATCTTGCGTGCCGTGCAGCCCCTGAGACCCGCGTAGATGCTCACTTGCAACGGGTGCTTCAGGACGAAGCGCAGCGGCTGGCAGAAGATTCATTCTTTGCTAAGCCTACCAAGCTGGAAACAGTGCAAGGGATGATACTCCTCGCCGCATATTCCGAAAAGACCTGGTTCTCCACAGCGCTTATTCTTCGAACAGCTCTGGACCTGGGGCTCGAAAAGTCGTTAGACACATTGTTAGCACATACCACCGCACCCAGAAGCTACTTGACGGCAAGTATGGAGGATCGAATGCTTGTTTGGCAGACGAGGACATGGCTTATATCGGCCACACTGGAGCTGGACGTAGCCAGTGGAACGGGACGGAAGTCGCGGCTGGGAGATGTTGATATTTCAAAACTTCGAAAGTTCTTGAATTATCCCCTGTCTTTACACAGTGACCTTCGCACAGTCAGCATCATTGAATATCATCAGATCCGGACAAGGGGGCGGCAGATCATTGAGGACGCCACTGCCGCCCAAATAATATCAATGGAACTCCCAGCAATCATGCGGAGATTACAGAAGTGGTGGGAGGAATGGGATCTATTACATGAGCGTGAGCGATACTTTCGCTCTCTCTCTCTCAAACCAGTACTGATAAACAAAACGCTAGAGAATGCGTTCCATCCTGGTGCCTTCCAACGCTCGTCATTGAAGCTGATGCTAAACTATGCGAAGGTTTGCTCATGCCCGTATACCAAGTCTGATACTGACTGTGCTTAGGTTTTCACATATTGTGCCGCCATAGCTAGGATACAGAAGCTCCAACAGACGCCTGAGGGCGCGGAAGGAATTGCTCCTGACACCGTTCTTGGCCTTTGGAAGTCACTGGTGGAGATAATTGAAAGTCAGTTGACGTTACTGGTGACAGAAGCCGCATATAGGTGCCAACTGACATGGGCTCCCACATATCCAGCCCTAACCATCGCCTTTATAAGTAAGTACGTTCTATGACGGCGTTCGGCAGCGCGCAGGCTGACTCTCGATCTAGCCACCTTTGCCATTAGAGTCGCTCGATGGCACCCTATGTTGATCAATCGGCAATTAGTTCTGCAGCGTGTCCGGCAGATTCTAGAATATCTAAAGCAGCCACCATACCCAGATATCCACAGAACGGTTCAGATATTCGTGAACTACGCTGGTGCACTTCTTGCAGAACAGGATTTATGTGGCAATGATAGCAGCATTCGGTCAGGCCCAGGAGGATTGTCAAGGCCTCCAGACGCGAGTGGCGTTTCCAACTCAGAGTTCAACCCGACGGATATGACAAGAGACTCGACTGGCAACCAAACCCCACAGGCGGACAGAGATGCCGATCTTGCCGCTCCTTCGTCTGCAGAGCCCAGACCCGAACCTGTTTTGCCCAGACTGCTGGGGTTCGACATCCCAAACTGGAATCTAACTGCCCCTATAGCGGATTCGTTCGACCTATTCGAAGAAGGCCAGACGGATATTTTTGACTTCCTCCCTGACCTATGCCGTGCTTGATGCCTCGTCATGGTTACCGCAGGAAGAATCTAGGGGTTCTCCTTTCGAAACCAGGAGTGCGTCCCGCGAATCTTTTCCCAATCGCGTTGTCCGGAAACAGGCTGGGCTTCTATCCACCACTAAAAAGCCGACCTTGTGCAGGGCAGTCAAACAAGGTTGCGCGTCACAGTTCTGAATCATGATTGATTTTCATCATCGTTGCCTTGGTCAATTCGGCTTTCGCAGGATTCAAGGCCCCTGTGATCGGCCCCGATCGGTGCCGGTGACGGCGCCGGCCCTAGTGCGAGGAGTGTTTATCTACGGCAAAGCCTATTGGGGGACAAAGCAAACTTGCAGAGGAGAAAGCGATGTGGATATGCCTCGACGGGCCGAATTTGTTTATATGGATGAGCTAAGCTGGGACCGCATGGGAAGCGAGTGGGCTCAACGTTGCATACTTAAAGTGTAAGGCCGGACTGATGATCGCAACGATTCTCCAATGATTTCCTAGCGACTTTTATCACAATGGACGGCCGCGTAGGACGCCAATTCCCTGATACAGAAAAGTCACAAAGTGTCGGCGTTTCAGGTGCATACCCTTTTTATGCTTTGCTTGATTTACACTAACTTCCGCGCAGATACCAGTGATGCACCGCAACCGACTAGCCGAAATACCCCTACAAGAGACTCTACACCTTCCGCGGCCATAATAGGATGGGAAGATTGTCCTAAAGAAAACCCAAAGAATTGGCCACTGCTCAAGAAACTCTATGTTGTCTTCTTCACTCTGTTATCCGTTATGAACAGCGGGGTTTCTGCGTCGCTTCCGAGCAACGCTGTCCCATACATCCTAAAGGATTTCGACACTGAAGATAATGGACAGAGCAGTTTGCCAACCTCTCTGTTTCTGATTGGTTATATAGTCGGTCCTTTGATATGGAGCCCACTGAGTGAGACTATCGGACGGCGCCCTGTCCTGCTGTACACGTTTGTAGGCTTTTTTCTCTTCACGCTCGCAACCGCACTGGCTCCGGGCTGGCCATCACTCCTCTTTTTCCGCTTCGGATGTGGTTGTATGGGCGCTGCTCCGCAGACTGTTATCGGAGGGGCGTACGCGGATGTCTTTGAGAGCACTGCAAGAGGAAGAGCAATGGCTTTCTACATGGCGGTGGGTAATGCATTCCGGGTCCTTCGCCTGCCCATTAACCAGTGACAGGCAGCGAGTTTTGGACCCATCCTGGGGCCAATCATATCCGGATTCGCGTCCGAGCACGGGTGGAGATGGACGTTTTGGATAGACTTGATATTCGCGGGTGTCACCCTGCTTGGACTGATCTTTTTACCCGGTATGATCTTTGAGCGCTGCTGTAGCATATCACTCTAACGCATGGGAATAGAGTCATTCGGTGCGGTGATTCTCAAGCGCAAGGCCGCAGAACTGAGCAAACAGCGTGGAAAAAAGATATCGGCCGCGGTATCGAGGGTCGACACAGACATTACCACCATATTCCTCCGACCGCTGTACATGCTCATTTTCGAACCCATTATTCTCTCAACCTCGATCTACGTCGGGGTCGTATACGCCCTTGTCTTCTTCTACTTCCAAGCCTACCCCATGATTTTCCCGAAAGTCTATGACTTCGATATCAAAACAACCTCCCTCGCATTCCTCCCATGTAGGTGCTCCTTCTGAGCACACCCTTAGTGTCCTCGAATTATCACTAACACTGTTGCAATAACCAGTAGGAGTAGGCGCCTGCTTCACCGGCTTCCTCGCGGTTTACTGGGACCTAAAATACGCCAGCGCCCTCCATAACAACAAACCATCCCTGTTGCGTCTCGACTTCGGCCCTGAACTGCACCGTCTCCCGATCTCCTGCATTGGCAGCATATCCATCGTCATCTCCCTCTTCTGGCTCGCCTGGACCACAACCTCCTCCATCCACTGGATCGTGCCTGTGTTCTCAGGCTTTCTTTTCGGCCTTGGCTACCAAACGATCTTCATCTCGCTTCTGACCTACGTGACTGACGCATATAAAGTGTACTCTGCTAGTGCGCTGGCGAGTTCCGTGATCATTCGGAGTGCCCTTGGTGCTGCACTTCCCGTTGCAGCAAAGCCTATGTATGAGAATTTAGGGGTGGGCTGGGCGACCTCATTGGTTGGGTTTTTAAGTTTGGCGTGTGTACCGATTCCGTATGTGCTGCTTTTGAAGGGAGATTGGGTGAGGGAGAGGAGTAAGTTCTGTCAGATGTTGGTTAAGGAGGAGCAAGGGGATGATGGCGAGGGGCTTAGGAGAGACGAGATGTAGCCCAGACAGGGCAAGGAGGAGTGTTAGGTTGTTTACTACTCCCCGGTCCCGTACACTAGCTGATAGATATATATGTTACTCGACGCGCTGAGGGTTTGAGGATGCACAATGCATCCTCCGGATCTCCACCACCCGCGCCTCAGGTCCGCAATGGCAAGGCTGGCCACGGACTCGGACCTCGGGACGATATCCATACACGCGCTGACAAAACACCGGTCGCTTCAGGGTCTATATAGATTCTTCGGTGCAATAAGAAAATATCATCATGGAGATTTGGGGATATGTGTTTGATTTGGTTTATAGATCATGATTTGCCGGGAATGCGCCTCCTACTCTGGTTGAACATGTAGATGATTGCAGTTCTATGTCTGCTACTGCTTGAGGAAGTGCAGTGATTAGCCTAAGGTCTGCCCGGAGCCATGAGCCTGTCTTCATATTGTTACTATGAGGAGTCTCCAGGGATATGGGGGCCCAGAGATCCAGTCTGCAGATTAGATTATATTGAACTAGAACGCTTCCATTGGGCTTGGAGGATGTAACTGTATGGGAAAGAGGGCTATCATCAAGCAGCTGCGTCCGTAGGGTTGAGTATTGCATTGCATTCCAGGGCTGATAATACCTACAGATTACTAGAGGAGAGAGAGATAAGGTACCATTTTCCTCCATTCAGCTCATCTTACGTTGTACAAGGTTCGGACATGGACGTTGCCAACGTCTAGCGCGTCTAGGGCACTGCATGAAATGTGAGAGGCTGGCAGGTATGTTTGACCTAGACCTTAGATTTCCTATGCGAAGCTGACTACTCAAGTCAATGATGATTTATATATCTCCCTTGGCGTGTCGGCCTCTGGCATAAGATATCTTTATACAGAACCATGAGAAACGTACAGGCCACAATCATGATATGCCGTTTCATATCTCCTGCCATCCGCTGTGATAGCCCTTGGATGCCCATGCACCTTGGTGTTTCAGGTTTCGTAACGAAGCACCTCTCTCGGCTTGTGTCACTGCCCTAGGTACGTTGTCCATGGAATCCCCAGTCACGCTCTAAAACAAGCGCCGTCGCTCGCACTTGTCTTGTTCAAACCACACGAGTGATTGGTTCCAGCCCAGATTTGCCAGGAAAGCCCTGATATCTCGGTGCTTCGACTAGTCCAGGCGGCTGTCGAACTTGATTTCGTCGAAGGATATGGAGTTGAGCATACTCCGAACTCCGGCCTGTTTCACCAGATTGAGCGTGGGTAGCACATTTCCCGAGTACGAGAATCGTTGCGAAAACTGTCGCCCGGTGAATAGTGAGTCAGGTAGCCATGTCCCTACTGCAAGGTTGCTTTTGTCGCTGGTTCAATCTAGACTTCTCGAGGCATCCAAATGTCAACGGTCGTCCTGCTTTATTGCAGGCAGAAAAGGAGAACGAGGAATATCATGGACCAGTTCCAGGGCAGTTGGGTTTCTGTGAGCTGAATTAACGAGAGTGTCCCTGTCAGAACTAAGATCGATGCAGGAGAAAGGTCTCAGTACCGGACTTGACGCACTCTTGAAAATAGTAGGAAGCCACTTACCACATAAAAAGCCCATCATACGAGGCCAATCACTCACTCCATTCAGCAAAAGGTCAGCTGGCCACTCCGCAAGGCGCTGGCCCTCGCAGCAATCCGTATCGACATGTCCACCTTCCCCGAAGACGCATCGAACAGCTCCAGTCCCATCGTCATCGACATGATCTTTTCACTTTCGGGGAACCTCGCCGGAGCAAGGGAAACCGTGGTAGCGGACTGGACGGTTCGAGACCACTACGACTACGCGTTCGGGGCAACCCAGCATCAGATCCGCTGCGTGCGAGGCCGCCCAGACGAAGAAGGGAAGATGTACCCGGACTTTGAGATCCAGAGCCAGATCAAAGACGAGAGGGCGAGGAAATTCTTGCGCGGGGAGGTCCTCCAGGATGGGTCGCGCTCTGAATGGTGTGTATCCGACGGGAAGGATGTTTGGGTGCACACCTTTGCGCGGAGTGTTCGTGCTGGATGGACGGCTGAGCATGTGAGTTGCATTTTCTGTTTTGATTAATTTCCGATCGTCTGAATGGATATAAACTGATGATTGCGGTTTGGGCAGATCTGGGGCTTCGAAGTGATAGATGGCACGCGGTATCATACACGGCGGGTTGTTGCGAGCAATGAGAAAGGACAGTGGGCTGCAGCAAGAGCGGTGTACAGATTCGTGCCCAGGGATTAATTTCTGCATATACTTTCAGTGTATGTTAGGCTAATTTTCGAGTGGTCTGCTTACAGTAGCTTGAATGGATAGTCCAAGAGAGAGGTGGGAGTATGCTCCTCACCATGTATGCCATTTGTCTAAGCCGCTGTATTCTGTCTAAGAATGTAACCAACCGAATCAAACCAAAGCAAAGGAAAGAAGAAAAGCCGTAAGGATCCACCGTGGTCAACTGCGGAGGAACAAGAACGGAACTCTCTGAGGCGGACGGTGCCTCATGGTGATAGATATCAAGCAGAATCAAGGCGGACGGGGGTAAAGCAAACACCCGCAACCTACTGCAGACAAACAAGGCCCAAAACATCCTGCAACTGCTCGATTGTAAAATCGGGCTTCAACTTCTCGCATGCTTCCTTGTCCCCGTCGCCAAAGCGACACCAGCAGATCCGGGCCCCAATGCTGCGGGCAAACTTGATGTCTGTCACCGTGTCTCCCACCATGACGACCTCCCCCTCTTTTGCCAGCCAATCCTCCCCATATCTCTGCTTCAGCCTCGGCAAAAGAACGTCCGTATACCCAGCCGGATGCGGCTTGCGATTCTCGCCGTACATAGGATCGCCGACGATGAGCTTCTCGTCAACGAGGTCACTCAAACCGTGTCTCTGCAGTGTCTCTTTGATCGCCGCGGCCGCCTTGTTGCTGATGATAGCGAACGGGATTTCCGATTTCTGGAGTTCGAGCAGAACATCCCGGGCGCCGGGGAACGGTTTCTGGAGCGCCTGCCCGTGGATCTTGTATAGCTCGCGGTACTTGCGGACCCAAATCTCGTCGTGGAAGGTGTCCGCGCGGCTGTCCTTGGGTTGGAGGGCCTGAAGGGTGTACTCTGGCGGGGCGCCAACGGAGATGAGGCGTCGCATTTCGGCAGCATCGGGCGTGAAGCCGGGGAGGAGGGCTTCGAATGTCAGGTTAAAGCAGTGAATGATGGCATCCACGGTGTCGAAGAGAGTGCCATCGAAGTCTAAGATAACCAGTTTCGTCCTCTTTTCGTGGGTACGGGGCTTGGAGAGGCACAGGACGGTGGCGCAGAGGCTTTTGGCTGAGAGGGCTGCATTGTGCAGGCGGGTTTTGAAGGATACCATTTTGATGGACGGACAGTGATCTTGTCAGTCTGATGCTGAAGAAAAGTAATTTGAAGTAGAGTAGGGAGAAAGCTGGGAGATGAAGAGTAAACGGAGACTGGACTCTTGTCTGTGTGGGTGGTGGTCGAGAGAGCAGGATCTTGGAGGGAGATCTGGGGCTTTTTATAGGACACCTGGAAAAGATCTGGAAAGGTGTTTGTGATTTGGAGGGTGAAAGCCATTAGGGATACCTACTTGATCTTTCACCAGTAGATGCCTCATCTCGGTGAAGGAAACCAGGCTTACGCCGAGAGTGAGAGAGTCCTTCCACGATCACTTGTTGTCAGATCCACACTTCAAACTCGTGTGAAAGAGTTGTGCTGTGAATGAAAGGCCTAAGGCTGCCTACCGAAACTTACTGATTATCTCTTACTGCAACTCGATGGTTTCATGTCAATGGATTTCCTTTGATCACGGTTACAGGTCCGCATTCAACGCTTCTTGTGCATACTGAACAGGTAAGTGGAGACAAACAGGCAAAAACCAGCTACCTACAACACCGCTTCAACTGCTTTGCTTGCTAATCATTCAATCCTCTGAATCCTCTAGGCCCGTGCTCTCCCCCAGTGGCCATTACAGACAGCCTCCAGCTTTTCGAAGACCAGGGATCCCTCATGCCAACGACGGCCGTAGATTCAGCTCTGCATCGGGTTACTCGGACCAGCGACAACAAACTGCTTCTCCGTCTTGAGATGGGCTAGTGCATTGGAAGGCAGCCGCAGCGTATCTCCAACGATCTGCCTGGATGTCGACCCGAGCCATTGTCCGAGAGAGATGTCTGCCCATGATCAGCCGGCGCTCAGCCACTTCGACGAGATCTAGATACTATTACGCACCACTGAACCGATCGGCTTGCAATACCTCCAGGTATACGAGCACATCACCTCCTGTGTTCTCAATATAGTGGGACTGGGAGATGGGAAAGTATGCCACATCACCTGCATGGTAGTCAAAAGTCGTTGCGGTATCGGGAGCTTCAAACAGAGTCGCTCTGCCTTGGCCACTGATGAAGAAGGACCACTCATCTGGAGATACCTGTCAGTACAGCATCGACCCCGCTCACTTTTTTCTTTTTTTCTTTTTTTTTTTTTTTTTTTTTTTTTTTTTTTTTTTTTTTTTTTTTTTTTTTTTTTTT